>JADBJO010008970.1:20000-40000 GCA_016801955.1 Conus betulinus | reverse complement strand
TTGCTTTGCTTCTACTTCTTTTCTTCTCGTTTCTTTTGAAGGGAGCGAGAGGGTGGGGTGGGGGAGGAGGGAGGCGAAAGGGGTCCTGGAAGCTGTGGCTTTCTTTGCAGTGATCTACGAGCAAATTGCTTTTTTACCCCACTCACTACACTGTAAAAACCACTCATTCCCACCTTTGACCCTCCTTTATACGCTCTCTGAGCCCCAGCTCTCCTCCCACTCAGCCCCAGCCTCTTCCGTGGTCAGGTTCTCCTGAGAGTCCCTCCGGTGGACACGTCATGCATCTTCGTGAGGTGCGCAAAATAAATGACGGATGACTATTACCCTCTTTGGCCTATCGCCACTCCCGAGAGCCTCGGCCATTCCCTGCGGTTCTCTCTTGGCATGGGGACAGCTGACAATAGGGAATTACATTACGCACACAGTTGGCAAGTGTGAGTGTGTGTGTGTGTGTGTGTGTGTGTGTGTGTGTGTGTGTGTGTGCGTGCGTGCGCGTGCGTGTGTATGCGTGCGTGCATGCGCGAGTGTGTGACAGACAGACAGACAGACAGACAGAGAGAGAGAGAGAGAGAGAGAGAGAGAGAGAGAGAGAGAGAGAAGCAGAGGCAGAGAAAAGAGAGAGAGGGACAAATGCAGAGAAAGAGATAACTGGGTTCTCTACAGCCGACAAATCGGAATCACGTTATGTGTACTGTGTGTGTGCGCTCGCGAGGCGATGTATTTTTCTATTTTTCATAACTGTCTTTCAATAGTCTAATAAACACATTTCATGCGGACATTCTATTTTTCTATTTACATTTGTAAATGTAGAATTAAGTCAACAGCAGGATAAAGTCTTAACTCTCTGTCAGGTCTAAAATCCATGTCGTATCCAAACAGTTTTTTTTTCATTTATAAAGAAAGAGGTTATATGTGAACATCTATCTTTAATTACTTGTTTCAGTCGTTCCCAATAAGCATTCGCGGTGTCTGCATTCGGAGTAGAGATTCTTTCTATATCTATATCAATGGAGAAAACGAACGCAGACAACAATGGCTCGAGCACCCACATGGAAAAGCGTGATAGAGAAGAAAAAGAAAGAAGAAGAACAGAGAGAAGACCGGGAAAAAGGGCGGAAGGAAGGATGCACGAAAAAGAAAAGAGATTATCAGCGGCATTAGATGCGACAGCACACACAACTCAAGTGGAGAACGGCCATGTTTGGAGGGAGGGATGTCTTCTTTCCATTCCATCCCATTATTGAAAAACACATTCACAGTGAATTCGGATCGGCTCAGTAATTACAAGATGTTGTTTTTTATGAGACAGAGAAGAATAGGGGACAGAAAGATGACTCTCAGGGAGATGTTATGATGTTTTGTTTTTATGAGACAGAGAAGAAGAGGGGACTGAAAGATGACTCTCAGGGAGATGTTATGATGTTTTGTACGGGGGGGGGGGGGGGGGGGGGGGGGGGGGGGGGGCAAATCTCCTCTTGAATTTTGACAGGAAGTAGTGCTTTATGACTCATGTTCATGTTTGTTTACAGTCCTGCCGACCACGAAAGTCATATCAGGACTGAATATTATACAGAATTTTGTAAGATAATAGCGTTCGTGAATAATGTAGGGGAAACTCTGAGGGGTTGGGGTGGGGGGGGGGGGCGGATGTTAATCAACTGTAACACTGACAGCGATGACACTGATAATGATGAAAATATGATTTCCTATTACAGTACACAAACTTCATGCATGTTTTTCAAAGAGTAGCAAACTGAATGGTTTGTTTTTGTTACTTTTCGAGGTTCTTTCACTCTCAGTGTTTCACGGAGTTACGTCAGCAAATTCCTCTGTCCGCCGTCTTGGAACGTCCGAACCTCTAGAACTCAGGTGGGGGGCTAACTCATCCCGCCATGTAATTTCTGTCCGCCTTAAATGGCGTATATAGATCTCCAATAGATGAATACATTTACCATGATATTATGTAGACCTCCAATAGATGAATACATTTACCATGATATTATGTAGATCTCCAACAGACGAATACATTTACCATGATATTATGTAGATCTCCAACAGCTTAATACATTTACCATGATACTTTGTAGATCTCCAATAGCTGAATACATTTACCATGGCATTCGACCTAGATAAACAGCGAGTCTTCTAATGCAGTTCATAGTGCAAGATGAGCAAAAACAACGGCTGGAATACATCTCTGAGTTTAGGACCTTAAAACAGAAATCATAACTTTCAAAACCACTCATTCTTCAGACTAGAATAAGACTGCCATCTCTCCCGACCTGTGAGAGAATGTTATTGAGAGTGTTATCCGATTTTTTTCACGAGTGATATAAGTTCCCATCGACACATGCGTGGTCTCCAAGACGACTCTACGACACTCACGCAATACGTGTGCACTGACTGTATCTACCTCACGAGTGGTTTACGAGTGTTCGGGCTTTCTGCCGACTATTTTCTCTCGGCAAGATCGCACGCTAATTACTGAGCATGCCCAATATAACCAGTCTACGACCGGTTTTGACGTGCCCAGCAAATGAGAGAACTAGCTCGGATGAAAGCCATGGGTTAGTGGACTTTTTTTTTACGAACTTGGATAACACTCTGTGACTTGGTTTTTAGGGAGTTCGAACGTATGCTAGTTGTAATACGCTCTTTGCTCTGATGTGACTGGGGCTTTTGCTACAACCCTTTCACGAGAACCAATCGCGAAATCAACATGCGATTTATGTCCACGTGTCGTGTGACATAATTTCTAACGTAAACAAGACACATGCTAACATGAAAGCGACTAATGTTTGCTTAACATAAATAATTCATAATGAGAAAATTACAGCAGCCTGGCGACCCGTCAGGCGTGTGACTCGGAACTGCTTCAGACACGCAGCACTTCAATCCACAGTGTCTGTTCCCGTCGGTACAATGCAACTGTGAGCACTCTGTCACGGTACAAATTGTCACTCTGATATGGAATGTCACAGTGGGAGGTATTTTGTACCGACGTTGTAGCACGTGTCATCCTAGTACAAAACATCTATCTAGGTAGCAGTCTGTATTATCGGGTCACACAGAGCAAACTGTCGCCACTTATGTACGTACAATTTGGGTTCGGGGCTGGTTGATCACTCACATCACGTGATCCGGTGCATAAAATGGAATAGGGAAGATGGGTATGTTCAAAAGATGATAACGAGCAAATCTGGATCAGTCATCTCACAAAAAGCCAAATCATGTGGGAAAAACATAAAACTTTGTGGCCAAAAGCATCGCAAAGTTAGTACAGGGCTGTAAATGGGTAGGTGTTGGTTGGGCAGAGGGAGAGGGGGTTTCTTTTGAACTACTCGTCACACATTTTCATCAACTCAGGTCTAATGTGATGTCATACAGCAGGATCATCATCATCATGTCATGGCCCTCGTCGTCGTCAGTTGAGAAGGCCGTTGTGCTCCAACATTAGAATACAAACACAGTCCCGTCTGTCAAAGACTATTCTTACTTTATTATACCACCATCACCGTTATCTACACCATTAGAGCGCACCACAACCATCCTCAAAACAGAGTACTGTCTTTGGGAATAAGACGTAAGCGTTGGTGATCACCAGGATTTCCTTACTTCACCTTCTCTACCTATAGCACAAAAAGTGAGCGGTCAGACCCAACCCGACCCCATGCAAACACTTATGGAGACAATGGGTTTCATAGTGGACACACAATTGATCTACCGAAACAAAATGTCACCTAGGACCCGGGTTGACATTTTCTACCAGGATGACATATTCTACCTGGGTAACATATTTTAGACTGTCTTCTGCTCGACACGGGTCAAGGAAATCCATCTTTCTGTATGGAAATTACTTAATTAATGGGTCGATCAGCGGGTGTCTTTTACAGCATTTAAATCAGAATGTTTTCATGAAACATGTTTCATTGAAAAAAAAAAGCATATCCTTGGAGATAGTTTGATGCATCTTCTCTGCTCTGCTTTGCTTTCTGTTCTTTGTTCTAACATATGAATCTTATGTTTACAAAAATACAGTTAAACTGTTCAAATCAATTCATGTTGTTTGTAACACAGAGTTGTAAGCCAATTAATAATGAACATTATACAGACAGAAAGACAGACAAGCAGGCAAATAGATAAATACGCAGAGACAGATAAAAACAGAAAGACAGATAGACAGATGCATAGACATATAGATACATAGATATATGCATGCGTATGCACATAATGCATACATACTTATATGCTATATACATACATATGCATACTTACATTCATAGTTACATATTCATACACACATACATACATACATACATACATACATACATACATACGTACATACGTATATACATACGCATATACATACGTACATACATACATACATACGTACATGCATACATACATACATACGTACATACATACATACATACATACATACATACATGCATATACTGACAGACACGCAGATGGCCTGTTAACTTAATGTGCCTCATTATACAATGTGATGATGGCATGATTGCGTGCGCAGGCAAAATAATCTGTCTTTTTTTTCATCTGATTTGCTAAGAATATGACGAACGTTAAAAGATTCTTCTCATCCCATGCCAGCAAAATGTCATTCGATAATTTTGGTTTATTGCTGATAAATCTCAAAGAAACAAGACATAAAGGGAAGATGGAGATGTTGTGGATGAATGGGGAGGCGGACGAGGTAGTGGTGGCTGACAGACTTTTTTTTTCCATTTATTCTTCTGGATTTTACCTCTCTGCCCTCGTTCATAAATCCAGCCCTCGTTTCCACCCCTACCCTAACAACATGAGCATACAATACTAACACAACCATGCATAGAGTGCGTATATTCTCTCCAATTCTGCGTATCTATCCAGCTGACAACACTAGGTGAAAAAATAATTCCTTTTGAATCTCGTGAATATTGCTCACAAACGTATGTTAACAGATCTAGTTGCAAAGTGAGACGACAGCAGGCGGAAATCTAAACAAAAAACTTAAAGAAATATTAGCGAACCGCCAAAAAAAAAAAAAAAAAAAAAAAACGGGACAAACTAATCACAAGACAAAACACGACGCGTTTCGACTCTTAGGTCTTCTTCAGGCAAGATACAAAACACAACAATAGGACAACAATGCTCATGTTGTTAGGGTAGGGGTGGAAACGAGGGCTGGATTTATGAACGAGGGCAGAGAGGTAAAGTCCAGAAGAATAGGACAACAATAATGAACGAATAATCACTTATCTTCAATCACTTCAGCGTTCATTTTCGTTACCCTAATTGTTTTGTATCTTGCCTGAAGAAGACCTAAGAGGTCGAAACACACGTTGTGTTTTGTCTGTGATTCGTTTGTCCACTTTTTTTTTTTTTTTGGGGTGTGTGTGGGTGTGTGTGTGTGGGGGGGGGGGGGGGGGGGGGGGGTCGCTAACATTTACTTAAGATTATGTTAACAGATAACGGGAAATAACCTACGTGAAAGGAAACGGCCCAACACAGGTCGCAGTCAAGGCAAGTCACTTCAAGTCAAATTAAGTCAGTTGTGTCTCCCTGTTTGTTCTGTGTGCTCTGTGCTGTCATTTCTGCTAGGCGATTCGGTGTCGTAAGCAGCATTCTTTGGAACTGATGTGCGTGTATTGATTTCATTATGGAACCAAGAGTGACCCTATTCGTTCGTCGTTTACTGCTTTACTGTTTTCTGCCTCATTTAAGGTCTCCTTTCCATTCAGAACGAGAGTCGTCGTCATTGTTGTTGTTGCTGCTGTTGTCGTACCTTGGCTAAAAGACTCCAGGGATCATCCGAACAGCTGAAATACTTGAGCACTATGGTACAAATGCATCGCTGGGGATGAGAACATTAACGTGTGTGACCGTTTTTTGTTACCCCGCCACGTGGGCAGCCGCACTCCGACTTCGGGGATTTTGGAGACTGATAATGTTATGCTAGGAGCTTGTCACAACTGAAGACAATCCACGCATAACTATGCAGAGCATACCAACATTTTGATGTAGCCTTGGTGTTCTAGCTTATGTCGATTGGCCAGACACAGCCTTAAGCCAAGGCGGATTCAGAACGAGTCGATTCAGGTCTAATGAGGTCAAGTCAAGCCATGCCATGGTGTACTTCGCCCCGCTGACCATCAGGCCAAAATGAGGGCTGGAACCAGGACAACATCAGAACTTTATGCAAATTAAAATGCAAAGACTACACGCAACACCACATCAAGTCCTGTGAGGGAAACACCAAAAAGAAAGCGGAGAGAGAGAAGACCGAAACCAAGTGCGCACCATTGAAAACGAGGCCAAATGCACAGAAACGCACAAAACAAGGTGTCAAATGACACGTATTCAATCCACAATACGAAACAGGAGTTTTCAGCTGTACTGTCTGGGGAGTATTGTTTTGTGCATTTTTTATGTCTGATTGCGTGAATGTGTGTGTGTGTGTGTGTGTGTGTGTGTGTGTGTGTGTGTGTGTGTGTGTGTGAGAGTGAGTGTGAGAGAGAGAGAGAGAGAGAGAGAGAGAGAGAGTGTGTGTGTGTGTGTGTGTGTGTGTGTGTGTGTGTGTGTGTGTGTGTGTGTGTGTGTGTGTGATTTAAGACGAAGAGTAAATTGTCAAAAAACTGGCTTTTCAATTTAGTTTTGTGTATAAAGTAATCGTGATTTGGCGCACTGATTTAAGTTTATTAGTATTTTGCCTTGGTCTGCAAAGATTCTTAATCATCAAACACGTTTTAGTCCGATCAAAATTAAAAGAGAAATGGGATCCCTTTCAATCCAAAAAAGTACATCAAGTTAAATACCTCATAACGAAACAGACAATAACCTTGCAGGGACTGGGATTCCATGAAATTCGCAGTGAAATACTTGTGTCCCGATTCCTATACATCCTGACACTCAGTGATGATAAAGATGTTTAATTCTGGATGGCTGATCAAATGTTATGGAGCCTGCTCATCTATGTATGTAGGTAAAAAATGTGTTAGATAGGTGTAACTTGTACACAGCTTGTAAAAAAAAGAAAAAAAAAAAAAAAAAAAAACTCTCTCTTTACTGGAGACAAAAGGAGAGTAATTCCTTTAAAGCTTAATACCATGATACTTAAGGACTTTGAAAGCAAGAATGAAAGGTATAAACGTTTGCGGTGATCTGAAATGTCTTCAAACCAATAACAGAAAATGCAGGATGGAACAGTTTACAAGAGACTTCTTCATACCGAAAACGCAGTTCTCAACCTTACACGGACTTCAAAACGATAGTACAAAATTACTCAGTTTACAGCTATCCTCAAAAAGGGCTTAAAATCGATAACAGACGATGAATAAATTTACACCTGCCAAAACGTTCGCGATAGGTGACATAGTGTAAAAGTTTGCACGGATTCGCAAACGGGAAGTTGGCAACTGAATGGGACTAATTCTACACCGGGCAAGGAAACGTAGAAATTTTAAGTGAAGCTCAGGCACCTCAGACCAATCGTAAACAACTCCAAAGCCTTTGGCTGTCAGGTAGACGGTTGTATTTTCAAACCTCTCATGGGATCGGATTTTTACTGCTCCAAAATTCTCTCTATCCACCTTTTAATAAAGATACCTGATTCAACTCAGGCAACGTTACACAGCGACGGAAGGAGACAGAGAGGCTCCGTCTTTCATCACGCCAAGCTCTAGACACGGTACATCTCTAACAGTTCATTCTTCTGCGGCAGTTGTCTATAAGACCTTTGCCTTCAACTTTAACAATGACCAGGGATTTCAGACTGATACTTCCCTTGTCCAAATCAAGCACAGGGACTGAATTCAAATATTAAACAATCCCAAAGTGCTCAATGAACCACGAGAACTTCAAAATAATAGTACATGTACACAGTGTGCGAAAGCGTAGGTATTTATACTGTTAACACTGATCAAGGCGGATACTAGCTGAGAGTTGACTTCAACGAGATGACAGCCCTCATATAGTCCTTTGCGGTCGGCTAGACTTTAAGCAGCATATTCAGTTACTCACAACAGGTTCTCTCTACTTGACCACGTAGCCTTTTTCAATATTTTGGTGGTGTCATCATCATCATCGTTTTCATCACCATCATCATCATCATCATCAACATCAACATCATCATCATTATGATCATCATCATCATCATCAGTCAGTCAGTCAGTCAGTCTTTTGTTTTAAACCTTCCGAATGAACAGTTAAGCGGAATGGCGTTAGGTCTCAACACGGCCTAGTTTTGTCTTCATTAGGAAGGTCAATAGTTTAGCTAACTAAGTTCTTAACAGCTGCACGTATTTCGTTCACATTACTGTAAAAATTACTGAGAGTATACACAACCCATCGTCCACACCCTCCTTCATATAACAGGCTGCCTACCTGGGAAGAACCGACTAAAAAAAACTGCCTTCTGGCGCTAATCATTCGTTTCCCCGAGTCATTCAGCCGAATAAATCCCGCAGATGTTCACTCATTCCTTACACTGTTTGCGGAGGACGCATGCTGTAGGCATCTTGTCATTGTTTGTTCCTCTTATATCTCCTGGCATTAATTTGGTCTTTAATTTTTCTTTCCTTTTGCCCCAGGGCTGGGTGGGACAAAAAGCATTTGTATTGCTTATCTCATTACCCTGGTAAAATAAAATTTCGTTCGTTCGTTCGTTCTGTCATCCACCTAAGAGTAAGCCTAGCTTTCTCTTCCAAAATTTGGTGATGGGATTTTTACATGTTCGCAAGATACGAAAGCGTTTATACACAGAACTTTGGTTTGATGTAGTCTCACTGGAAGGACTCCTTGAGAAATGGGAGGAATCAGAATCAATGTTAAATTCAAGGTTCAATCCCTCTGTGCCGATAAAAGCCCGGCGGAAATTTGAACCGATGACACCCTGGATCATAAGTCTGGCGCTCTGCCAACTAAATTATGTTGTGTTTATGTAATGCTTTTTTTTTCCTTTTCTATTTTGAGCAGGACGCTGTATTACCAACGTGAGCAGTGCTGCGATATCAGCTCTCTCTATCAGCTCTCTCTCTCTCTCTCTCTCTCTCTCTCTCTCTCTCTCTCTCTATCTATCTATCTATCTCTCTCTCTCTCTCTGTCTCTCTCTTTCGTCCTGCTCCTCCTCCACCCTCTTTCCCTGATTTCTTAACAGTCAACGATCGTGAACAGACTGTTCAACTGTGAAGCAATAAAATCACGAAGTGAAGCAGAAAGTGCGCGGGAAAGTGCGAACTCGGCGGTGGTGATGGTGGTGGTGGTGATAGAGGGAAGGGGAGACGGGGGAGGGGAGAGGAGAGGGAGGGGGGGGGTATCATCATGTCAAGGACGCAAATCATCCGGACTATCTGTTCGTGGCGATGGTTAATCCGCCGGTTTTCTTTGTCACACAGTCCATTACAACTCCCAAACCAGTTAGCCGGGTTTCCGCGTTTAGCATATCTTTGCAAATCGACATCCAAGAAAACAGATTTAGAGACCGCAAAAGACAAAAATAGATATTTGTATTCCGATGTCTCTATCCTATTCCCTCCCCTACCCTCATCCCTCTCCTTTTACCATCATTGCTACCCCCGTTTCGCCCCCTTTCCCCCCTTTCTCCAGCTCCCATTCTCCCCCCCACACCCACCCTCTCACCCACAAGGTTTTGGTGGTGGAGGGTAGTAATTTTTCGTGCGTGCACGAGCGCGCGCGTGTGTGTGTGTGTGTGTGTGTGGGGGGGGGGGGGGGGGGGGGGGGGGGGGGGGCGCACACACCTGCCCCCCTTCCCCCTCTCCTCTCCAGCCCCCATTCTCCCCCCACCCCACCGATCCACCTCTCATCCACAACCGGCTTTTTTGCGGTTTTGGTGGTGGGAGACGGTGGTTTTTTGTTTTGTTTTGTTTGTTTGGTTTTGTTTTGTTTGCGAGTGCGAGTGTGAGTGTGTGTAGCGGGGGAAGGGGGGGGGGAGGGGTGTGTGCGTGCTCGCAAGTGAATGTGTCCATGTATGTATCTGTGGGTGGGTGTTTATGTATGTCTCTCTCTGTGTCTGTCTGTCTCTGTGTCTGTCTCTCTCTGTGTGTGTCTCTCACACACACACACACACACACACACACACACACACACACACACACACATGCATACCCACGCACGTACGTATGCGCGCACGCACGCGTATGCGCGCGCGCACACACGCACACACACACACACACACACACACACACACACACACACACACACAGAGAGAGAGAGAGAGGAACTACAAAACAAACGACATGACCTTGTTCCACATATACTGCCACTGAACCAGATAGCTATTTTTGTTTTCGCAAAATTAGAAAGCATACAAACTATACATCGCTAAGTCTCTACCACCTGAAACAAAGAAAGATGCTATAGTTTGGCTGCGTGGGTTTCTGCAACGTTTGAGAACGTACTTTTCCCTTAGATCATCTCCTTTTGATAATAATGACATGGCCCTACAGAAAAAAAAAATGATGCTCATTCTTAAAGCAGGAACAAAGTGGACAATACTATTTTTGTAAATACCTCTTACGAACGTTTCAGTGACACAAACTAAACCTGACTCTGGTGAACGTGTGCCTGAAGTGGGAGTTGGTGTTCTTCTCCGCCGCAGAATCCGATTTGACTCGACTATACGTCACAGAGACATCATTTGCATGTCATTTCGCATTCCAGTATTGGCGGGACCTGTCAATTAAGATTTTCAACGAAAGTTCTTTCTCTCCTTTCCGTTCCCACCATTCTCTCACAAATAGACAGAGAGAGAGAGAGTGGAAGGAGAGGCAGAAGAAGAGCGCGACCAGACGTCTATGATTTGCTTTGCATTTTCAATATGCAAATGGTGCAGCAGGCACGCTATTTGTTCAGACAGAAGATGCCACCAACACTTCCCAAGGCAATAAAAAACACAGACCCTCCACAGCTCGTGTTCAAAACAGTTTTGCCTCTGATAACCATGCAAATCCTGTCCCTCAACTTTCCGACACGGAAGAGAACGGAAATTTGGGGGGGAAAAGCGGGAATGGAGAAGAGAGGGGGGGGGGGGGGGTGGGGGGGGAGGCAGGAGATGGAAGAACCGGCTCAGGCCACAGGATTTTCCCCCCCCCCCCCCCCCCCCCAGCCCCCGTGTCTGTCAGCCCCAAATTTGAGACTCCTTGCCACCGGAAACCGTCCCTTGGACACACTTCCGTTGCTGCTGGCGCCCTCTAACGGCCTTTCATCACGCCATTCTCTCCCTTTGTGATCAATAGGCCATTTATTGAACACATTCCAGCGGAACTGCCTTTTCCTCTCTCTTCCCGTGCTTGATTTCACCGCTGCACCAGTGCCCTTGCCACTATTGCAACATGCTGTGTCGCAATGTGGGGCATTGCTGTGGGGGATTGCAGATTCGATCCGAGTTCAATGCGAGCATTTTGCGGTCTCAATACGAAACAAGCAATAAAACTTCTATGGAGGAGAAAAAAGATGGGATGAATTTCGTGTTCGGATTTTTTTTTTAATGTGGTAACCATTCTTTTTAAAAAAAATCTAAAAGATATTTAACAGTTGAAGTGCTTCAAATGTTTCTATATCAACGTATTCTACATTGTTCCATTTCATTGTGAGAAACCTTCGTCCGTATCTTTATTCAATTATGGTTACTTTTAGTTGTATTCATTATTGCATTAGTATTATAATGTCCGTGTTATGTTTTGAATACCAAAACGATAACTATATCTAAAAACAAAAAATGAAAGGAAGGGGAAAAAAAAAAAACGAAAAAAAAGTAACAAATGTGTACTGGGATAAAGAATAAAGCTATTAAATCGCTAGCGTTGTTAAAACGTTGGTCTGAAGACTGCATGTAACTGAGGACCCAGAACTGTATAAATGCTAAATAGATAGATAAATTAAAAACACATATGAATAAAATAAGGATTACGTGAGGGTTCAAAACGACAGTATGGAGCCAGCGTTAAGCATCCAGTTTACAACATGGAACCGCAGGTTGTAGAGGAAAGGCTTGCAATACTGGCCCATCCACGTCCATCACAACATCACCATTTATACACCAAGGGAACAGGCTCGTTTGATGACTTACATTGCAACAACGACTACAACTTCCACCTGGCCTATAGGCCAATAAATGGCTAGCACTTACAAACCTTTGAATAACGAAGTTAACTGGTTTTCCTGCTGTTTGTTTCGGGTTTGGTTGTGTTGGGGTCCTGAAAACGCACCTGCTAATTTTAACTGACACCAAAGTGGGAGATTGTGACCAGACTTATGGATATATTTCATCCATTTGACCCTTTCTTAGACCAAAAAAAAAAAGAAATCAAATCGTTCGTCATTGGAGCGAGACTCTTATATGCGAGATCTTCACATTGCTTGGGAGAACAAACCCGATGTGCCTAGTATATCTCGATGATAATACATGTGCGACCGTCAATATACGTATGAGTAGTTACATTCACGCAAAAATTCAAATGCACGTAATCTCTCTCTCTCTCTCTCTCTCTCTCTCTCTCTCTCTCTCTCTCTCTCTCTCTCTCTCTCTCTCTCTCAAACCCGATGTGCCTAGTATATCTCGATGATGATACATGTGCGACCGTTAATATACGTATGAGTAGTTACATTCACGCAAAAATTCAAATGCACGTAATCTCTCTCTCTCTCTCTCTCTCTCTCTCTCTCTCTCTCTCTCTCTCTCTCTCAATTCCCCCCCCCCCCCCCCTCCCCCTTTAGTTAGTCCCTGAGAGGGACAAGGGCCGATGAAAAAAGCATGTGTTTGTTTATCTGTTATTCTTGGAAATAAAGATCACCATCATCATCATCATCATCATCATCCTCTCTCTCGCTCGCTCTCTCTCTCTCTCTCTCTCTCTCTCTCTCTCTCTCTCTCTCTCTCTCTCTCTCTCTCTCTCTCTCTCTCCCTCCCTCCCTCCCTCCCTCCCTCTCTCTCTCTCTCTCCATAATACTTGATAAGTTTTCCATGGACTGTACATATCAAAACATTAAGCAAAACAGTATCCTGTCAAATATATCAATTATGCAGAATCAAGCAGTTTTTGATTTTTCACGGCATTATTCCTGAATGCACAAGTACTCTTTCCCATCCATGATTGTTCAACGCTATTTGACTCCGCAATGCAAATTCGATGAAATCTTTATTCAGCATCTATAAACATGCCCTCAAAGAAGTTTTCTTGAAGTCCTCGAGCCTTACAAAAGCAGATTCTGTCCAAGCTGGGGATCGTCCACGAAGCTGTATGTTAGCTATCAATAAAGGAATAGTCATGCCAAAAAATGTATTTGAGATAGCCCTACAAATTATCCAATCCAAATTTGGCAAGAATTCTAGAATCCTACGAAACTTCACGTTCCTCCTCCTCCTCCTCCTCCTCCTTCTCCTCCTCTTCCTTCTTGTTGTTGTTGTTTTTGTTTGTTGTTGTTGTTGCTGTTTGTTGTTGTTGTTGTTGTTCTTCTTCTTCTTCTTCTCTCTCTTCTTCTTCTTCTCTTTCGCTCAATCGCCATTATCTTTCTGTTGCCTCAGGCTGTCAACATACTGTGTAAAGATGGAGAAATAATCAATAAAACGAGGCGTAAAGATGTCGACCTCTTTGAAGAGTGTACTCAAATGACCAGACACCCCCCCAACCCCACACACACACACACACACACACACACACACTTTTCTCTCTTTTTTGTTCATACTCCTCTACTTCTTTATGGGTCTTTTCTTTTTCGTTTCCTCTATTACTCATTTGTTGGTGTTGTTTTTTTTCTGCTTCATCATCGTCATCTTCTTCTTCTTCTTCTTCTCCTTTCGTCTTCAACTCTTCCTCCCCCTCTTCCTAATCCTTCCCCATTTTCAAATTCCTATTCTTCTTCAACCTACTCTTTGTACCCCTTTTTCTCTTTCTCTCTTTTCAAAAATAAACTTCCTTTATCTCTCTTCCACTTAATTTTTGTTTCATCATCATCATCACTTCATCTTGTTCTTTTCTCTTTTCAGTTATCTTTTTCTTCGTCTCCATCCACATATTCGTCTTCTTCTCCAAAACTACTTCTCCTGTTACTGCTTCTTCTGTCCCCCATCACCCCCACCCCACTCCACTCCCACCCCCGCCACACTCCTTTCTCGCTCGTTTATAGTTTCGTCACCCTTCTCATCTTCATCCTCTTTTTTTTTTTTTTTTTTCTTTTCCCACTGTTCTTCCCATTCATCTACTTTTTCACCCCGCGTCTTTCCCAGCTTTTTCTTTTTCTGCTTTTTTTCTTCCTCTTCTACTTTGCCTTTCTGTACATTGTGGTAACTTTCATTATCTTTTTTAATCAACAGATTCTTCTTCTTCTTCTTCTTCTTCTCTTCTCTTCTTCTTCTTCTTTTTCTTCTTCTTCATCGTCGTCGTCGTCGTCTTCGTCTTCTTCTTCTTCTTCTTTCTTCTTCTTCTTCTTCTTCTTCTTCTTCTTCTTCTTCTTCTTCTTCCTTGTTCTTGTCTCCCTTCTTTCATACTCCTTTCTTGTTTTCATTTCATTTCCTACTCTGTCACCCACAACATTTTCTCCACCTTCTTTTTTTTTCCCTCTCAGCCACGGACCGTGAGGAGAATAACCCACGTGCAGACATCCACTGGAAGAGACTCAGGGACATGAGGTGAACCTGTTTAATGGGCCGGTACCTCTGGGCATTCACCGTTCAGCTAGATGGGCTGATGGAGGTGATTAAGACACGTGCCTTTGCTGGGCACTCGGGGCATAAAACTCTCAAATCAGTCGACCATGTTTCTGCGTTTTGAAATCTTCCGTTCACATTCATTCACATAAAGGAAGTTCGTGAGCGTCAGCTAAGTTGATTGGATGGTGTGTGTGCATGTGTGTGTGTGTGTGTGTGTGTGTGTGTGTGTGTGTGTGTGTGTGTGTGTGTGTGTGTGTGTGGATGTGCGTGCGTGCGTGCGTGCCTGCGTGCGTGCGTGCGTGCGTGTGTGTGTGTGTGTGTGTGTGCGCGCGCGTGCATGTGTGTGCGTGTGTGTGTGTGTGTGTGTGTGTGTGTGTGTGTGTGTGTGTGTGTGTGTGTGTGTGTGCTCGTGCGTGCACGTATGCAAGCGTGCATATCTACCTGTTTGTCTGTCTGTCTGTGTCTGTCTGTAAATATATGTATGTGTGTGTGTGTTTGTGTGACACAGAGAGAGAGAGAGAGAGAGAGAGAGAGAGAGAGAGAAATGAGAGAGAGAGGGAGAGACAGAGAGAGAGAGAGTGCGCATGTATGTGTGTGTTGTGATGTGTTCACTTGTTTAATAATATTTGTATTTATCCACATTTCTTTCTTTCCGTCATGCAAGAGTGGTTGGATGCAACACACATATGCACACACACATGTACGCACACACACACACGCGCGCGCGCACACACACACACACACACACACACACACACACACACACACACACACACACACACAGAGTTCAGGTTTTATCAAGCATTGCTGTTCCTAAACGTGTCCTCAACTCGAACATTACTACGTTCTTCAAAATCTCAACAGAGAAAGGAGTTTCTACTTCTGCAGCCACCAGTCCAATTTCAAATAAAACAAAGGTGCTAGTTACTTCCAGTTGCTGCAACCAGAAGATCAAAGTTCCCTTTACTTTCGCACAACAGCCACACTTTGAGTCATCTGACGAGTGCCTTAGGTCGTGTTCAAGCCAGATATCACAAGATCCGAATGCTTTCACCATGAGCGTGAACGTTACATTGTGTTCGTCCTTATACGTTTCACAACACCATCTGACCGTTCAAACGAATGTGTTATTTTCCTCCTTTGTTTTGTTGTTAAGAGACACGTGCCACACTACACCTCGGTGAAAAAAAACAGCTGTGTCACTTTGTAGACAAATACCACCTTCCCTCACCGGTCATATTTGACTTCTCTGACATGTTTCCTAACTTCTCAGTTTATCTTCACGTCCTGTTCAAAATCAAAACCAAAACGAGCTTTAAAATGTACACAACGCTGTAACATTTACAAGACAAACATAAAAGGAAACACAAATGAAATATGTATGTCTTACACACCAGACAGACAACATTTCTCATTACCGTGGTATACCAGTTTCCAGGCTCACATGTCCACACTTTCAAGTCACTGTATTTTTGGAAAGAGGTCCTAATCCACACCTTCCAAATCTTGTAACAGAGGTAAGGAAAGTCATAAAGATGAAGAGTGGGGGGATCGTGGAGGGGAAAGAAGCAGAGGACAAGTGGGAAGGAACAGATGGGAGGGGGGGGGGGGGGGGGGGGGGGGCGGGAGGAGGAAATCTGTGTACATCCACACTCCGACATGAACCTGCCTTAACAGTCCAAACTGCTATCAGACACACACTCTTCCATGATACAGGTAACATCATTTCACGTATTACGGGGGAAATGAGAAGTGTAATGCAACTTCCCGTCCAACCCAGCAGTCCCTTGACTATTACATACATCATTCGTCAGACTGCAACCATTGAGAGCAGAGAAAGGAGGAATGGTGAGTTGAGAGCAAAATGAAATACGAGGCAGGGTTCGGGGGAAGGGGAGGGGAGAGTGGGAGGAGTGGCATCTATCTCTCCAGGTCTGGATTGCCCCCCCCCCCCCCCCCCCCCCCCCCCCCCCCCCCCATTCCCTCCGTCAGCTCGGCTCTTTGACCTCCCTCCCACATGAGGAAACGGCCCCAACAACAAAATCCTCTGTTTACTACCTTCCCACACTGACTGCCTATTACTATGCCATTCTCCCTTTGGGATCAATAATCAATCTATTCATCAAAGATGGTCTCCTGAAAACTGTCTTCCTGTTGTGTTTGACGGCACAGAGACTGGAACCTCCAACCATTCTCCCCTCATGTTTTCCGCACTGTCTACATTGCTTGGTCCTATCTCAGTCACGTAATATCCTTACCCGCAGTTTGCTCCATCAATACTTGATGCTGTGGTGTAGTATTACGGAGGATGAATGTGATACACAGGGCACCGACTGACAGACAGGGAAGTATATGGGAAATAGCGAGTAAAAATGAATGGGAGAGAGAAGGAGGGGGTTCGCCAAACTTTCCACTCCATGCCAACTCAATAAATGAACCCCACAAAGACCTATTCCTCTTCCAACAATACTACCCCACAGCACTGTTAATAATGAGACCACATAGCGAGACCACGACTGTCTTAACAACACTGTCGACCAACACTAATTCACAGACAGACAGAAAACTCACCACAAAGGGGAACCAAGACAATCACCCCGTTTACCCCCCCCCCCACCCCACCCCCACCCACCCACCCACAACCACCACCACCACCACTCCTCTACCCTCAATGTGTGTCCTGGGAGGGAGAACATTTTTCAGACCCCAGGACACAGGGTTGAGTCTGGTCCGGTCCTGAAGGGGCCTGGCCCATCTGCTGTGTTTTCACATTACTGTGTCTGTTGTGCTTCAGCTGAACCACCAGAAAAAGGAATGTCTATTGCTAGGGACTGGTCGTAAACTGGCTGAGCTCTGTTCCCTGGCTTCATGTATACACAGGACCGCCAGCCGACAGGTAATCACGCCACAGTCTGGAACTGGCGACGTGTGGAGCCAGCTAGTCAGGTCATGTTGTTTGTAGCACAGCCGACCACAGTGGCCGTATCAGGACTGGTGGATCCGGAAGACAATGAAACAATTTCCACATGGAAAATGAAGAAGGAAGGAAACCCTTGTTCCCATGGTCACAGTAAACACATCAGGCCAAATGAATGCTGCTAGCAGTATTCATTCTTTTTCTGTTCATTTTGTTCCTCGTTGTCATCTTCAGTTTTGTTTCATCACCATCATCATCGTAGTTTTCTTCTTCTTCTTCTTCTTCTTCTTCTTCTTCTTCTTCTTCTTCCTCCTTCCTCCTCCTCCTCCTCCTCCTCTCTTCCTCCCCACGATCCTTCATCTCCATCTTGAAATTTCTTCTTCTTCATACCGCCTTTTTTCCCTCCCAATTCTTTTTTATGATTTATTCTACTTCTTTTCCATTTTTGCTTCATCATCATCATCATCATCATCGTCGTCGTCGTCGTCGTCGTCGTCGTCGTCGTCGTCGTCATCACGTAATTTTTCCCTTTTCCTTTTTCTTTGTCTTTTTCTTCTTCTCCATACTACTTCTCCTTTTACTGATTCTTCTGTTCACCCCCATCCCCACCCCCACCCTACCACAACTCCTCCACATTTCTTTCTCTCGTTTGCTTATAGCTTCATTATCCTTTTCTTTTCTTCTTCTTCTTCTTCTTCTTCTTCTTCTTCTTCTTTTTTTCTTACTTTTTCCTTCTGTTTCCCTCTATTCGTTTTTTTCACCTGATTTCTTTCTTGCCATTTTCTCTGTTGCTTCTGATTCCTCCTCCACTTTGCCTTCTCTGCTTCGTTGTAATCTTCATCATCTTTTGTATTATCATATTCTTCTTCTTCTTCTTCTTTCTTCTTCTCTTCTTCTTCTCCTCCTCCTCCTCCTCCTCCTCCTTTTTCTTCTTCTTCTTCTTTGTCGTCGTTGCAGTCGTCGTCTTTTTCTTCTTTTTCAACCTATTGCCCTGGTACTCCTTCTCAAATATATTGTTAGAACATATTCCTTCAGATGCTTCTGTTTACTCTGCTGAAATTACAGCTCTGGTTCTGGCACTGAAGATAATCTCACAATCTATGAAGAAGGACTTTCTGGTTTTGTCAGATTCGCTGTCAGCTTTGGGGGCCATAGCTGGCCACAACCTCCATCATCCCGAACTTCTCCGCTTTTTTTTTTTAACTTTTAACTAAGTTGAAAGTGGAGGGTCACAACATCATTCTGGCTAGGGTTTTCAGTCATGCTGGCATCGGAGGGAATGAAATGGCTGATCGCCTGGCCAAGAATGCCACAACAGGGAAATTATCTAACATATAAATCCCCTGCTCAGATCTGAAACCAAAAGTTAATAATTGTGTCAGACGTCTGGAAGGAGGATTGGAATACACAGATGGATAACAAACTCTTTCAGATACGTCCAAACCTCAAGGAGTTCCTCTCATCTACATCTGGTGGTCGCAAAAAGAAGAAACGGTTCTATGCTGGCTGCACACTGGCCATTCGTATTTTACTCATTCATACCTTTTAAAGAGTGAAGAAGCTCCCCGGTGCATTCCATGTCATGTGCCACTCACAACGAAACATACTCTTTTAGAGTGTTGGGACTTACATGATGTGATTCCATGAAAACCTTGTTCAGAGATGTTCCACCTGACGCGATCTTTGAGTTCTTGAAAGAGATTAACATTTTTCATCAGATCTGAGATTTTACAATGGAAAGATTTTTAGCAAAATTTCGGATGGGTTTTTAGAAGATTATTTTAAAGAATTGTGTGAATGAATAACTTGTGAGTTGATGTTAATGTAGTGACAGCCCTGATATAGCCCTTTGTGGTCAGCTGGGCTATAAGCAACATTACCTAACCTTACCTTCTTCCTCTTCCTACTCCTCTTTCTTCTCATCTCCCCTCTCTCATGTTTCTTTCTTGTTTTCATTCCATTTCCTACTCTGTCACCCCCACCTTTTTCTCCACCTTCTTTTTTTTCCTCAGCCACGGACCGTGAGGAGAATAATCCACGTGCAGATATCCACAGGAAGAGACTCAGGGACATGAGGTGAACCTGTTTAATGGGCCGGTACCTCTGGGCATTCTCTGTTCAGCTTGATGGGCTGACAGGAAGTGATAAAGACATATGTCTCTGATGGGCATCTAGCATAAAAGTCTCAACTCAGTCACCCATGCTTCTTCATCTCGGAAGCATTTGCAATTGAAAAGTTGTGATTCGTTCACATAAAGAAAGTTGTTAAACTAAGCTGATTGGATGGTGTCTATGTTTGTGTGAGTGGGCGTGCGTGTATGCAAGAGTACGTTTTTGGGGGGTGGGTGGGGGGTGGTGGGGGGTGTTGTTGCTGTCTTGTTCACTAATATTCCAGTTTATCTATTCTCCCTCTTTTCA
>JADBJO010008970.1:10000-17500 GCA_016801955.1 Conus betulinus | reverse complement strand
AGTCTGGCTCGTCTGCCGTGCTTTCACATTGCTGTGTTTGTTGTGCTGCAGCTGAACCATCAGAGAAAAGAAGGTCTATTACGAGAGACGGGTCGTCAACTGGCTGAGCTCTGTTCCCTGGATTCATGTAACACACAGGACCGCCAGCCGAGAGATGATCATGCCACAGTCTGGAACTGGCGATGTGTGGAGCCCAGCAAGTCAGGTCGTGTTGATTATCGACCAGTCGACCACAGCGGCCACATCGGGGGCTGATGGATGGATCCTGCAGACAATGGCACAATTCTTTTATGGTGCCGTGGTGACAGTAAATACACGCGCAAAGTCTGAACGATTGCTGCGGCGGTACTCATTCACTCAGCATAAATGCAGACAGGCTTGAGGCCTGTTTCAAACTAGAAAAAAAAAAACAAGATACAAAGCATATAAACGTACTCCCAGTTTATCTGGAATACGCGTGAGATGTTCCATAAAGAAGGAAACCGTTATGAGCCGTTATAGCCGTGACCCATAATGAACATACCTACAAATTTTCAGAAAGATCGGCCCTGTAGTTTTGCCTGGAGCGAGTGGAACACATTTTGACCACGGACGGACAGACACACAGACAGCATTTCTTCGTTCCCATTGTAAAGTACTCCCTGTTCTATAAGAACTGGGAGTACGAAAAAGAAGAAAAGAAAAAAAACAGAAAAGAAACGACAATGTCAGGATCAGTTTACCCCCATCCCCCCACCCCCCCCCACCCCACCTCCCATCCGTCCTTCTGGGAGTACAATAAGTTAGAGTGTGCGTGCTGACGATCCATAACGTACGGGCCGTAGGAAGCGATGCTCTGGCAGAGGTCCGCTGTGTCTGGAGGCACAGCATGAAGGAACGCTGAACCAAGCCCTCTCCTTCTGCCGCCTTCACGTTCCCTCACACAAATCAGGTTCCCATTCACTGCTGGAGGGGGGGGGGGGGGAGAGGGGGGGGAGTGTCAGTATAAACATAAAAACCGATTCCACGATTGGCTCAAAACTCATGAAAAGAGCAGGATTAGCAGCATTCAAGCCTTCACGTTGTTTTGTTTGTTTGCTTTTTTCCTCGTTGCTTTTGTTATTTTTAAACAATGCATTGCCGTTTCTTGTAGCTACTCCTTTTAAACCCACCCACCCCGTCTCGCAACGTGCCCTCAATCTTTTTTTTTTTTGCTTTTGCTTTTTGTAAGTTATTTCTTTAGACATTTTTCGTTTTGTTTTCCTTATCATTACTTTTCTTGGTTTGTTTTTGTTTTTCAGATGAATGGGGGGGGGGGGGGGGGGGGGGGGGGGGGGGGGGGGGCGGGGTTACTGATAGTCATGATTCTAGAAAGCACACATGCTCAAATATATTAAGTGTAACATCATCGACATGAATGATAAAGAACCAACCAAATCTTGAGAGCCCCCCTCCCCTCTCCCCAGTCTGTGTGTGTGTGTGTGTGTGTGTGTGTGTGTGTGTGTGTGTGTGTGTGTGTGTGTGTGTGTGTGTGTGTGTCTCTCTCTCTCTCTCTCTCTCTCTCTCTCTGTATGTGCGTGCATGTGTGCACGCGCACGGGCGCACCTGCTTGTGCATATGGGTGTGTGGGGGGGGGGGGGGGGGTGCTTAACCTGACGAGACAAAAATAGGCAATGTAACACACTATGAAGAACTCAAACGTGCACGGGTTTTAGAGACAGTTTCTCTCATTCTCAGATCCAAGAAGAGGCAAGAATGGCAATGGGGATGGGGAAGGAAAGGGGAGGGGGGGGGGGGGGGCAAAAAGAGCGTAAAGAGACGAAGAGACAGAGGAAGACAAAGGTTCTCATTCAATGATCAGCATAACAATAAAGCTTTGCTGACTGAGCCTCGGGTCTTCCTGACATCTATGTGCACAATCCTCTTGCCTGTCTGGGTTCTATCACATACATTCTCTGACGGGATTAGTATTGTCTGGGCTACATATAAGGGTGAGAGGATGGGACAGGAAAGCTTAAAGGCTGTTTTCAAGTGCTATTCTCTCTCTCTCTCTCTCTCTCTCTCTCTCTCTCTCTCTGACTCAACACCACCATCACACACCACCATCACACATCACCCCAACACGACCCACTGCCACCACCACCTCTGTGGACCCGTTCCATCACCTTCACTTGAAAAAGGCACGTGAGTGCACGTGCACACACACACACACACATACACACACACACACGCGCGCGCGCGCGCGCGCGCGCACATGTACACACAAACACTCGCGAACACACACACACACAACACACACACACACATATGTACCCACAAACACACGCGAACACATGCGCGCGCGCGCACGCACACACACACACACACACACACACACACACACACACACACACACACACATGCACACACACACACACACACACACACACACACACAGAGTATTACTGGTAAAGGTGGTGGGAAAGTGTCGGGGGAGGTGGTGGCAGGGTGGCCTTATTAGCTCATCACACACCTCAGTCAGTTGGCGGTGAAAAAGTTCACAACGGCGGCGTTCAAGACAAAGAGGCGCCCGCGGCAGTGTGTCGTGTCAACACGCTCTCGGCGCCTGTCGCTGATGAAGGCAATTCCCATTGATTCATGACTTCTGGTGGTGGGGGCGGGCGAAAGTGATCCGTCGTCCTAACGCCACCGGAAGCTAACCTGTACCATCGTTTTGTTCTGCCAGCCTCCCTTTTCAGGCTCTGTGTTACAGAGAAAACTGTTACAGAGAAATACAGGGCAATAGAGACAGCATGGGACGAGACAGGGAGGTGAGGTAGGAAGAGAGGAGGCGGGGGGGGGGGGGGGGTATTGGTTGACGATCGTCTTCTTCTTTGTCATCACAGCCAAAAATTTGAGGTTCACCATTTAGGCAATTTTAATCCCCCACATTCAGATAATCATACTCTGTCTTTTGGGATTGATTAAGAATTAAAAAGGGTGTAACAGCTGCTACAGGGCATTGGTTGGCATTGCAGACTCACAGGCTGGGAGGCTGGGGTTTGATTCCTATCAGAGGCATTTCGTTTGAGAGGGAATTTTCAGCCCCAGCGAGCTCCTACTCACAGCTGTATGTGCTACAAGCTCAGCTCGGTGGACCTCTGAGAGTGTCGCTCAAATTTCCTAACACTGCAGGTGCTTTTACTTGGGGGGGGGGGGGGGGGGGGGGAGGGGGGGGGAGGGGGGGGCTGATAGGTGCCAGGATGTGTTATATGATGGAGTGTGGAGAAACTGTCCTGTCATGTAGTATCTGACTAGCATGGAACGTTATGGCATCATCTTCACTATCCTCCTCCTCACTGATCATCATCTAAACATGGCATCGTCTTCACTATCCTCCTCACAGATCATCATTTAAACATGGCATCGTCTTCACTATCCTCCTCACTGATCATCATTTAAACATGGCATCGTCTTCACTATCCTCCTCACTAATCATCATTTAAAAAATCATGGCATCGTCTTCACTATCCTCCTCACAGATCATCATTTAAACATGGCATCGTCTTCACTATCCTCCTCACTGATCATCATCTAAACATGGCATCGTCTTCACTATCCTCCTCACAGATCATCATTTAAACATGGCATCGTCTTCACTATCCTCCTCACTGATCATCATTTAAACATGGCATCGTCTTCACTATCCTCCTCACAGATCATCATTTAAACATGGTATCGTCTTCACTATCCTCCTCACAGATCATCATTTAAACATGGCATCGTCTTCACTATCCTCGTCCTCACTGATCATCATTTAAACATGGCATCGTCTTCACTATCCTCCTCACAGATCATCATTTAAACATGGCATCGTCTTCACTATCCTCGTCCTCACTGATCATCATTTAAACATGGCATCGTCTTCACTATCCTTTCCCCTCACTGATCATCATTTAAACATAGCATTGTCTTCACTATTCTCCTCACTGATCATCATTTAAACATAGCATTGTCTTCACTATTCTCCTCACTGATCATCATTTAAACATAGCATTGTCTTCACTATTCTCCTCACTGATCATCATTTAAACAAACACTCTCAACATCTGTGGCTTTCCTGCATGCCCTCCTGTTATGGACAGCATGGAAGTTGAATAGCAAAAAAACAACAATGTAAATATGCACACACACACACACACACACACACACACACACATGAAAATGCGGACATGTTAGCAATCAACAATCCACGCACGCACGCACGCACACGCACACACACACACACACTGACAGGTGACGGGAAAAGCTAACATCCCCAGATAACAGGTCAAGGACCATCCATCCTAGAAGAAAACGCTGTGTGTTTGATAACGCAAAGGCACAGCTGCAGCATGCAGGTCCTGTGGTAAACTCTAACTTACCTCTAGAACTCGGACTCACAACCTGCAGCTATTGTGAACTCTGCTGCAGTGAACTCGAACTCACGAGGCATTCAACCAGCAGCTCCTTTTATTGCTTCAATTGACTGGTGAAGGCTGGTTGTGGCCCAGCCGAAATATTTCAGTAAGTGTGAACGTATTAGACTCTGAGTATAGATAATCTTTTTCTACTTATGAATCCAGAGTCTGGGAATTTTTATGGCAGAACACACCTGATGCACTTGGGAGAGTGATCACATCCCTCATTAGAGCCTTTATCAAAACATGCAACTGATCCACCTGGGAGAGAATGATCACAATCCCTTATTACAGCCTCTATCAAAACATGCAACTGATCCACCTGGGAGAGAGTGATTAAAATCCCTCATTAGAGACTCGGTCAAAACATGCAACTGGTGCACTAGAACAGCGATTGTCATGATGTGAAATGACAACACAAGAACAGTGGTAACCAGAATTCTTCATTCCTGTCATTTTTATAGCATATACAATTACTTCACAGAATATGATCAGAATCTCCCTGTTCAGTTTACTGTCATGTCTGAGATTCCTGCAGAGGAAATTTCAATGTAAACTCATTCACCCATTGAAGTTATTTTTCTGAGCATGAAACTAAGAGCATAAGATCAGTGCGATCAGTCTCCGTTAGAATTATTGTCACAACATACAAACTGCTGTGTAGGAATATTATGATCGGAATCTCCATTAATGCCATTGCTGTAATATGTGATCACAGCATATAAAGAGACTGATTTGCATTACATATTATCTGCAACCACGTCCTATAAACGCCTTGTTTTGAAAAGCCATACATAGACCGAGTTTAGTGTGGTTACAATCAGATGATCTTCGACACAGCGAGACTCAAAGAGCTGCGATCTTATGTGAAATTTTCGTTGATGATGGTGGTGGTGCCTATTTTATGTCTTTGTGTTGCGTTTTTTTTTTTCTCTCTCTTATCTTCAGTGCCATTCATTCTGGTTCCCTGTCCACAGCTACAGCCTGACTTCTCTCTCCGCCACAACAGTTTTTTTCCCTTTATCAGATTGTTGTGAAACAGTGCTGTCTGTCTGTCTGTCTGTCTCTCTCTCTCTCTCTCTCTCTCTCTCTCTCTCTCTCCTCTCTCTCGCTCTCTCTCTCTCTCTCTCCCTCTATTCCTCAATTATATCTATACGGTTCACAACTGATGAGATTTGTTATGGTATGCGAACGTGTTTTAACACCACTATTAAGGCAGCCACATCCTCTGTTCTGAGATCATGTCTAAACACACACCTGTGTCCCTGCGTTCTATTTTTCTGTGTCACCCATTCTACCAGCTCACGATGACCAGCTCTTCTCTAATAGTCGGAATGGTATTCAGCATACGCGCGAGATTTTGTAAGTTTACGTTCAGCCACAGAACCCCAGTTGAAAATCTCATATGAAGAAAAACAGGAGGAAGAAACAGGAGGAAAGAAGATGTACGGATGTTAACTAAAAAAAAAAAATATATATATATATATATATATCTTCCAATCTGATAATCTCGATGGGGAATCAAATCCTGCACCTTTGGGAAAAGAACCTTACAACCTACCCACAGGGCCAACCAATAAGAACGGGTCATGCAGACCAAGAGACAAGAGTTGGGCAAAGATCCCCATTCAGATGTACAAATCAGCATAAGCGTCTGACTGGGGTTGAGCCTTAGATCCTCATCATTACTTCTAAAACGCCTAATAAAATTCTTTAAGTGCTCAACCCCTTGGGGAGCAACATCTGTTAAAAATAAGATGATAAAAGGAAGTTTTAAAATCGACAGATCTGTTTCGAGCCAGCGCTCTCGTCAGGATGGTTTTGGGGCGCGCCTACTGCCGGTGTTATATGGCCTGATGTCACTGTTTGCACGTGCGGATTGGCTGCACGTGTTGTTCGGTTTTTTGGGGGTTGTTTACAGTTCAGGGTGCGTTTTGCTGACAATGATTTCCATTTGTGCCTGCAGTTGTTTACTATTTCTACTTAGTATTTAGGGTTGCTAAGTATGGTTTGCATAGTATTAACCATTTTTCTGTTGAACATAGGTTGCATCTTTTTGAAATGTTATTGTATGGTGATGCCCTTTTTATGATTTTCCAGGATATGTTATAGTTTTATTTTTTTTGTCTTTAAGTCTCCAAATATATTTGCTCAGTTCTGTTTGGTTTTTGTATTTTTCTTTGTTGAATGACTGTTTATGGTTTGCGTATCTGGTTTTGAAGTGATTTTCAGTGATCCCTATGTATGTTCTTTTTCATTTTCTGATGTCACAGTGGCTTGGTATACAATGTTGTTATAGAGGCATTTGTTGCTTAAGGGACACTGTTCCTATCATTGTCTTCATGGCGCGCGCACACACACACACACACACACACACACACACACACAAAGCGTATTACTTGGAAGGGAGACGGCGATTTAACGTGGAGGAAAGGGGTGGACTCTGGGAGGGGGGGGGGGGGGGGGGTAGTAGCGGTGTGTCTGGGACAGAGGCGTGAGGGGAGAACTGGTTGGAGTGGCGCGGATACTTCACACATCTCCGATGACTCCAAAACTTTCAGCATCGTAGAGTTCAAGAGACGGAAGGCGCCCGCGGCAGTATTTTTGTGTCAACACAGTGTTCGGCGCCTGTCGCTGATGAAGGCATTCCCACTGATTCATGACTCTGGTCGGAAGTGGTCTCCAGAGCCAACACCTCCAGAAGAAATCGTGGGAGTTTTGTTCTGCCGGTCTCCACTTTCTTGTTCTTTGTCAAAGGGACATAATGGAATCACAGAAGACAAGTTTGTTTTTCAAAGTGTGGTGACTGCAGGCTGAAACTGCAACACGTTTTCTTAAAAAAATTGTTAGTGAGTCCGCCTGACAAACCGGGATAAACAAGTTACAAGACAAAGCACGACGCGTTTGGGACCCCCTAGGTCTTCTTCAGACAAACAGCATTCAGGACGATGAAACCGAACGAGCAATCACTTATCTTCTCATATTCGGCGCAAGATGGGCGTTGACGACACAGCAGACAAAATTGTACTAGAGTGTTGGAGAAGAGGGAGGAGCAGAGGAATGGGAGTTGCAGAGATGTGTC
>JADBJO010008970.1:0-5000 GCA_016801955.1 Conus betulinus | reverse complement strand
GGGGTATGCGAAGCGCTTACCGAAGCTCCCGATGACGTGCAGATAATATAAATGTATTAGATGCGTTTGGATACCTTCCAGGGCTATAGTGTCTGTTGACTATGCACGTGTGTGACGTCCCCATTTGTCGCCCGTCCCATTTTGTCGCCCGGACAAAAATGGGACGGGCGACAAAATGGGACGTCTTCATACACGTCCCATTTTGTCACCCCTTCCTATTTTGACGCAGGCGACAAAATGGGACGGGCGACAAAATGGGACGGGCGACAAAAGGGACAGTGACCTATCTTAAGTTTTATATACAGTAAGGTTTTCAGCAACAACAACAAATAATAATAAATAAAATAAAAATTGCATGTTTGTAGGATAAGGGGAGATGATAAAGTTTCAGGTCTTTGGTTTCAATGCCAGCCAGCTGACAGCTGCATCTCTCCCGCACGGAAGGCTCGTTTATTACGAGTAATTATCAACAACCAACAGGATGCGGACTAAGGCACAAACCAGTCGTCTTTTCTCGCGTGTAAAAGTATGTGCATAGAAGCTTGCTACTTCCTTTATCCATTTTGGTCCTGGCATTGGAGGAAAGAGGACGCCAAGAAGAAGTGGGAAATCAAAGGTAAGACCATTTTAATATTTTAATTCTCTCTCTCTCTCTCTCTCTCTCTCTCTCTCTCTCTCTCTCTCTCTCTCTCTCTCTCTCTCTCCCCTCAGTCTGCCTGTATGCGTCTGCTCTCTCTCTCTATCATTTTTTTCTAAAGTTATGTTTCTCTCTCTCTCTCTCTCTCTCTCTCTCTCTCTCTCTCTCTCTCTCTCTCTCTGTCTCCCTCACTCTGTCTCGTCTCTCTCTCTCTGTCTCCCCCTCGGTCCCTACTCTGTCTGTGTCTCTCCCACCCTGTCTCAGTTTTCCTTTATCTGTCTTTGTTTCCCCCCACTCTGTATCTGTTTGCCCCACTATGCCTCTGTCTCCCCCCCAACCTGTCTCTGTCTCTTCCACTGTCTCTGTCTTACTCCCTTTAATTGTGTCAGCGAAAGAGATGATAAAAATGGAATTTTTTTTTCAGGGTTTGCACCTGCGTCATGGGCGACACTACATCGGCAGGTCGTGGAGCATCGCGAGAGCCCGTCAGAAGGGTAAAATTTATTCAAAAAAATGGACAGAGAAAAATACGAAAACTCTTGTACAACTTTCCAAAGGTACTTTCCCTCGTCCCCCAAATCCAAACGCACGAACTGTCAGAAAAGTGCTGTTCGCCAATTTCCAAAGGCGTAGAGAGTATTTCAAAGTGGAAGGTGAAGAACTCTTCTTCAACGGAATGCAAAGTCATTCCGGTCGATGAGCTAGCAAGAAGGTCAAAGAAGCTTATAGGGACACGCTTGGCAGTGGATGCAAATCCACATGGCGAAAGGTACAAAACAAGTGTGCCGGAGTCCCTCGTCGCACTGTTGAAACCGTCCTTGGGAAATCCTCCACATATCAAGTGAACAGGCCTACATTTAGCAATAAAGTCCCACCAAAGCCAGTCACTGCGGCAAAGAGTGAACGAAAGATGGCAGGTGGATTTAATGGTGATGGACAAAGATGAAGTTGTCATGCATGGGCACACTTATAAAATACATACTTTCAGTCCTTGATGTGTTTTCAAGGTTTCTTATCCTGCGCCCTTTGACCAGAAAATCGAGCAAATGTGTGTCAAAGGCTTTTCAAACTATTCTTGCGGAGCACGGGAATCCTGATATTGTACAAAGTGACAATGGTACAGAATTCAAAGGGTTCATTCAAAAGACTACTGCTAAAGAGGGGAATCAAAGCACATTCGAAGCCGCCCCCCCTACCACCCACAGTCACAGGGAAAAGTTGAGCGCGCTGTCACTTGGAAGTGGAGAAAAAAAAATTGCATTTGCCTGCTCGCAGAAGGGGTTTCAATTGGGCTAAAAAAAAATTCACAAAGTACAAGAAGCGGGGAACAACGTAACGAAAGAAGTTCTCGCGAACAATGACACCTGCAGAGGTAAAAGCACAGCAAGGGCAATAGGGCTTTGATGAGAACAGTAGCAAAAGCTAGCAGCCGATTCAGTGCGAGGATGGTTATAGCCCGCCACAAAGGCTCGTGTGCCATCTACAGAAAGGGCGAACAGGTATGCTCAAATACCCTGAGATAAAAAAGGGTAAAGTCCCCCCAAAAAGGGTTATCCTAAAAGGGGTTGTTGTGGAAAGAAACCTTGAAAGACTCGAAGTACAAAAAAAGTTTCAGACGCAAAAGGGGGAACTGTGCAAGTGGGTTTGTGTCACGAATATAACAAGTCGAACAAAAATAGTATCAGAAATCCAAAATCGAAGAAGAAAGGTCACAGAGGAACAGAAAATGGACAGACAACAACACCGACGACAATATAACTTGCCCTATACTCCCACAGACAGGAGCTGAGACTTTCAGCAGGTTAGGAATGAAAGTCCTTTTGGACCCGAGGGAGGTTGTTGGAAAATTGCCAATTCGAGGCAGCTGCGCATCACGAGTCTCTAATTGGCAATTTCCAGACAGGGGGTCGACCTTCGAAGGCAAGCGGTCAATCACATTGCAGAGAACCTCTGTCATATGAACATTTTTACAGGTGATCCTGAGCAATATCTAAGTCAAATTGAGTCGAAGCTCGACCTAAAACGGGGACCCCACGTTACCTTGCAGGCGCGTATCAAGAATCCACAACGTGCAGATCTTGATAGCGTCTGCAAGGGGGGCGCAGAATATTCGGTGCTAGTGTCCCCCGACGGCTCGTACTCTCACCAGAGGTTCCTTCTTACCCTCGGGCATTTACCCCGAGGGTATGGGGGAACATACGTCAGCCTGGATCTGGACGAGACGCGGGCGAGCGTACTCTGGTGGGCGACGCGTTTCCACCATGACGACAGAGGGAGCGGATGTGATGAGGGGGGGCGGGGTGGAGGTGATGAGGAGGATGATGGATGTGATGAGGGACGATGGATATGATGAGGTGGACGATGGACGTGATGAGGGGGGTGATGGATGTGATGAGGGGGACGGTGGATGTGAGGAGGTGGACGATGGACGTGATGAGGGGGGTGATGGATGTGATGAGGGGGACGGTGGATGTGAGGAGGTGGACGATGGATGTGATGAGGGGGGTGATGGATGTGATGAGGGGGACGGTGGGGATGTGAGGAGGTGGACGATGGATGTGATGAGGGGAACGGTGTGGACTTGGTATGGGAGACGTTGACTATTGCATGTCAGAAGGCCATGAGTTTCTCCCTCGAGAGATACAGGCCAGGATAGTACATTTCGCTCTGCAATCATCTCCAGCAAGTCGGTTCACTTTGCAAAGAGTTGTTAGTAGATTTTTCTACGATGTGGTCTCTAGAGTCCTCCCCCACGTCGTTCTGCACATTAGTACCACCTTGCTTCCGAGATTGCCAAATCCTGTCAGCGTGCGCCGTCTAGTCCAGGCAGCCGGCCCGAGGGGTAGTGGCCTCGCCATCGCATCAGCGCATTCTGGCCACTTCGCAGTGGTATAACGCGTGGCTATGGCTCGACCAGAAGAGTTCGATTGGTATTCGGTCATCAATGTCTATTACCGAAACCGCAATATCCACTGAGGATAGAATACGTTTTACTGAATTACTGAAGCATTTCTGATACCGTTTTGGTCCAATTCGACAACGCCAAGTAAAGACATTGTTTCAATTTTCATTTATATTTTTTAATGATTGTCAGCTGAAAAAAGTTTTGTCACACCATGAATGCGTTTTACTTTTTCTTGACCATTAGTCATGTTCTATGCTAAAGGTGTGACCCAAGTAAATAACTTGTTTCCTCCCATTGGATTACAAAATGAACAAAAAACATTCCTGATTTTTTTACATGATAAAGGGGTTGTTTTTTATTTTAAATCTTGCACCTACATATGCATGTTGCGAAATATGTTGACCAATCTAAAATACTGTTTCCTTTTGTTGGATTTATGGTTTTAAAATGGAAAAAGAAAAATGTCTGCCTAAAGGTTTTGTAATATTAAGAATGCGGCTGTTTTTTATGTAAACGTTTTCTGGCGGGTTTTAAAACAGATGTGTCCCCTTATGATGTATGTTACGAAAATATATTTACCAACTAAGGACATTGTTTCCTGTCATTTGGTTTACAAAGTAGACGTAAAGTAAAAGTAAAAGTAAAAGTAAAATGCCTGAAAAATGTGTATATTGTGAATGTCACTTGTTGCTGTTTTATTTTTTTGAATCCTGCCACAAAAATCATGTATATTGCAAAATGTCCTTACCAAGGAAAGACATTGTTTCCTCTCATTAGAAATTTTCTTTTTTAATTTCGTTATCTTGAAGTCTTTCTTGTACAAACTACTTGGCACTAAAGATGTGTGCTGTAAAATATGTTGACAAAAACATTGTTTCTTCTTATTTCGTTTACAAAAGAATTGTCCACTAATAAAGAATGTGTTCCTCTAATTGGGTTTACCAAAATAAATGATTGCACACACCAAAGTCTACACACGTACACACATCACACGAGCCTTCCGGTGCGGGAAGAGATGCAAGTGTCAGCTGGTGGCATTGGAAACCAGACCTGAAACTTCTGATATCTTCCACTTATGCCCTACAAACAGGACAGTAAAAAAACTTAAGAGAGGGCACTGGCACTTTTGGTAATGAGTATATACTTAAGTAAATATTAATGTCGCTTTGTGTTTCAGTACCCCAATTTGTTTTTCATTGGTAGCAAAATAAGCAAGTTAATTTAGGCTCTGGAGATAAAGACGGAATGTTTTGTCAAGTGTCTGCACGTTCCTTTCAAACGTACTTTCGAACAGGAAGAAAAAGGCTACAATTATTTTAATTTAATCTACAGGCCCGTAAGACGGGGTGTCAAAAAATGGGATAAGGATAGAAGTCCAATTTTGTCGCACACGTCCCATGTTGTCGGCCTGCGTCCAAAATAGGAAAGGGGTGTGGTGACAAAAAGGGGACTGTATGA
>JADBJO010008969.1:35000-89145 GCA_016801955.1 Conus betulinus | reverse complement strand
ACTGAAGCACAGGGATGGCATGACAACTAGGGTGGCCTGTTGTCCAGCCTCTATCACTTGGTGCGTGATCATGCAGAGGCAATGCACGCCATCGTTCACACCGCGTGCACCCTTAAGTGGCCTCCTTTAGGGTTTTAGGGCAGAGACACATAGTTAGGTTATGCATGTGCGTTTGATCTTCTTCATGCGAAATGAAAATGGCTGAAAATGTGAATATTCTTTACATGGTATTCTATGCGCGCACGCGGGAGGGAGGGAGGGAGGGGGAGGGAGAGAGAGAGAGGAGGAGAGGAGAGAGAGGGAGATTGGAGGAGAGGAGAGGGAGAGACGAGCGAGAGATGAGAGGAGAGGGAGAGCGAGGGAGAGGAGACTTTATTACTCAAGGATAAAGATTTAGGCAATGCCTATTCTTCCAATCTGTCCTTGCTATTCTACAACATTCAACTAGACAAACTGCACATAAATAAATGGCAGAAACAATGAAAAATATGACAACATTATAATAATTACAATAACAATAGTAATAATAATAATAATAATAATGAAAATTAAAAAAAAAAAAAAAATTACACAAACACAATCAGACACGTACGCGTGCGCGTTCACATGCACGCACACGCCCACACATACACGCACGCACGCACGCACACCCCACCCACACCACACACACCACACACACACACACACACACGCACGCACGCACGCACGCACGCACGCACATTTTCATTAGCTAATACAGAGGCAAGCATAAAAGTAGGGCGTTGAGACTATGGTCAAAAGGTTAGATTTTGTTCAAGTAAATGTTTAAGTATTGCTGATTTGAAGGACGGCAGTGATTGACATGTTTTGGCAGACGGAGGAAGAGAGTTCCACACAGATGGACCAAAAAATGCAAAACTAGATTTGAACAAATCAATGCGGACACGTGGTAAAATGTAATTATTTGAATCATATCGCATTGTTGCCATTTGGATAAACTCAGCAAGATATGTTGGCGCCATGTTTGCATGGACTTTAAACATTAGTACTGCTTTATTATAGGTCAGTTGGCTCTGCAGTGGTAACATCATCATTAGTTTTGCGAATTTGCTCGTGGTCGAGAGAGACTTGTCGGGAAGAATCAGCTTAATTCCCCGTCTATACATAGAGTTGATCTTTTTTTATGTGATGTTCACCGGCACCACTCCAGACAGTGGACGCATAGTTGATGTGAGAAAGGCAATGGGCTTCAAAAAATAATTTCCGGATGTGTGGTTCAACATAATAACTGAGTTTATGGAGTAAAAACAAATTGCGAGCCAACTGTTTGCAAACATGATTTATATGTGATTGCCATTTAAAATTCTCATCGATGATCACGCCTAAGACACGATGTTCGGTAACCTGCTCGATCAAGGTTTCATTCATTTTTAGGCTCAACATAAGATGCTGTCGTTGATGTTTCTGTCTCGATGTTAGGACCATACATTTTGTTTTGTGCGGATTAAGGACCATTCGGTTTTGGTTGCACCATTCTAAGACATCCGTTATACTTTGTTGTAACGATATTTGTACAGATATGATGTTTGTATCACTACAGTGAAGAGAGCTATCGTCAGCGAACAGATCACAGATGACATCATCATGTGAGATATGTGCATCGGTAGGTCATTTATGAAAATACAGAAGAGAAGAGGTCCAAGGACAGAGCCTTGCGGAACACCACAGCTCACTATTCCTTCAGAAGAATAAGTACCGTTTAAGTAAACACGCTGGGTCCTATTTTCAAGATATGACTGAAAGAAGGTGACTACTGCCGGATTTTGAACATATGCAGTAATTTTTTTTTAATAATATGTTGTGGTCTACTAGATCAAAGGCTTTCTTAAATCGAGAAAAACAGTTCCAGTGAGTTTTCTTTCGTTGATGGCTGATAGCCATGTATCACAGAGGCGTGTCAAGGCCGTGTGGCATGAGTGATTTCGACGAAAGCCTGACTGAAATGGGTGGAACAGTTTGTGATGTTCCATATGTTTAGTTAGGTGTTTGTGAACATGCATCTCAATAGGTTTCGATACAACGGATAAAAGAGATATTGGTCTAAAATTGTTTAAATCAGTGAGATCTCTTGATTTGGGTAAGGGAATGACTTTTGCAGCCTTTAGACCACATGGGAAGACATTCTGATCAATGCACAAATTATAAACATACGTAAGGGTATCAACAATGTAAGGTAGAGCAAGCTTGAGTATAGAAGCATTTAAGTTATCTGGACCCATTGCTTTTTTATTTTTTAAGTTTTGAAATTAAGGAACCAACTTCATTAATAGCAAGCAAGGGGATGCTAAATGAATCTCTTGTATTAATCGTTCTTGGCAAAACGATTGGAGAACAGCTGGAGTCTCATATCGATTAAAAAATGTAACATTGGCAGCTGTCTGTACTGATTCGGTTAAATGAAGGAAATGATTGTTGAAAGTGTTAGCAGACCACATAGTCGCAGTATCAGTTTTCTTGAAATGCTCAGATTTTGATTTTCTAACTAGATCTGCGGGATTCGAACCGGCGCCTCCTGGATGGGTAGGCGTTTCAAGGCAGGCTTTGACAGAGGTCTGACCCACACAGCCATCGGACTTCTGTTCAAAGCTGGAACATTGAAGCTTTACGAGGTTCACTTCTGTTGCTCGTCGACCAGATCTATAGTTGGAACAACTCTTCACTTGCCTCTGCCATTGCCTTTAGGATTGTGGTCCTCTGCCATTGCCTTGAGGGATCTGGTCCTCTGCCATTGCCTTGAGGGATCTGGTCCTCTTCCATTGCCTTGAGGGTTCTGGTCCTCTGCCATTGCCTTGAGGGTTCTGGTCCTCTGCCATTGCCTTGAGGGTTCTGGTCCTTTGTCATTGCCTTGAGGTTCTCTGGTCCTCTGCCATTGCCTTGGGGGTTCTGGTCCTCTGCCATTGCCTTGGGGGTTCTGGTCCTTTGTCATTGTCTTGGGGGTTCTGGTCCTCTGTCATTGCCTTGGGGTTCTGGTCCTTTGTCATTGCCTTGAGGGATCTGGTCCTTTGTCATTGCCTTGAGGGTTCTGGTCCTCTGCCATTGCCTTGAGGGTTCTGGTCCTCTGCCATTGCCTTGGGGGTTCTGGTCCTTTGTCATTGCCTTGGGGGTTCTGGTCCTCTGTCATTGCCTTGGGGGTTCTGGTCCTTTGTCATTGCCTTGAGGGTTCTGGTCCTCTGTCATTACCTTGGGGGTTCTGGTCCTTTGTCATTGCCTTGAGGGTTCTGGTCCTCTGCCATTGCCTTGAGGGTTCTGGTCCTTTGTCATTGCCTTGGGGGTTCTGGTCCTCTGTCATTGCCTTGGGGGTTCTGGTCCTTTGTCATTGCCTTGAGGGTTCTGGTCCTCTGCCATTGCCTTGAGGGATCTGGTCCTTTGTCATTGCCTTGAGGGTTCTGGTCCTCTGCCATTGCCTTGAGGGTTCTGGTCCTCTGCCATTGCCTTGGGGGTTCTGGTCCTCTGCCATTGCCTTGAGGGTTCTGGTCCTCTGCCATTGCCTTGAGGGTTCTGGTCCTCTGCCATTGCCTTGGGGGTTCTGGTCCTCTGCCATTGCCTTGGGGTTCTGGTCCTCTGCCATTGCCTTGAGGGTTCTGGTCCTCTGTCATTGCCTTGAGGGTTCTGGTCCTCTGCCATTGCCTTGAGGGTTCTCTGGTCCTTTGTCATTGCCTTTGAGGGTTCTGGTCCTCTGCCATTGCCTTGAGGGTTCTGGTCCTCTGCCATTGCCTTGAGGGTTCTGGTCCTCTGCCATTGCCTTGAGGGTTCTGGTCCTCTGTCATTGCCTTGAGGGTTCTGGTCCTCTGCCATTGCCTTGAGGGATCTGGTCCTTTGTCATTGCCTTGAGGGTTCTGGTCCTCTGCCATTGCCTTGGGGGTTCTGGTCCTCTGCCATTGCCTTGGGGGGTTCTGGTCCTCTGCCATTGCCTTGAGGGTTCTGGTCCTCTGCCATTGCCTTGAGGGTTCTGGTCCTTTGCCATTATTACCTTGGGGGTTCTGGTCCTCAGTCATTGCCTTGGGGGTTCTGGTCCTTTGTCATTGCCTTGAGGGTTCTGGTCCTCTGCCATTGCCTTGAGGGTTCTGGTCCTCTGCCATTGCCTTGAGGGATCTGGTCCTTTGTCATTGCCTTGAGGGTTTCTGGTCCTCTGCCATTGCCTTGAGGGTTCTGGTCCTCTGCCATTGCCTTGGGGGTTCTGGTCCTCTGCCATTGCCTTGAGGGTTCTGGTCCTCTGCCATTGCCTTGAGGGTTCTGGTCCTCTGCCATTGCCTTGAGGGATCTGGTCCTTTGTCATTGCCTTGAGGGTTCTGGTCCTCTGTCATTGCCTTGGGGGTTTCTGGTCCTCTGTCATTGCCTTGGGGGTTGTGGTCCTTTGTCATTGCCTTGAGGGTTCTGGTCCTTTGTCATTGCCTTGAGGGTTCTGGTCCTTTGTCCCATTGCCTTGAGGGATCTGGTCCTCTGTCATTGCCTTGGGGGTTCTGGTCCTCTGTCATTACCTTGAGGGTTCTGGTCCTTTGTCATTGCCTTGAGGGTTCTGGTCCTCTTACCAGAAATCGATGGCTCATGAACAGAGATCGTAGCCTGATGAGCCTTTAAAGACCCATATACTCCACCCTCTGTGGGAGGACTTTAGTTTAGTACCATTGAGATCCCCCTCCCCCCCCCCCCCCCCCCCCCCCCCCCCCCCTGCTGGCTAGACTGGCATCATTTTCAGTCTTGGATTCCGCTTTCATTTGGCACAGTGGTTTTATCAGAGTCATTGATTGTGAGGAATCTGATCAGTCATTGATTGTGAGGAATAGATCAGAGTCATTGATTGTGAGGAGTCTGACTTGAATACAATACACGCTGTTATACTTCTTTTCAGATGATCTTTGAAGGTTTTTTTTGTTGTTGTTGTTATTCAGAAAGGTCTGCCGCGCATAGCCAGTCATTCACTCCGTGCAGGATGCCCACTTTCATGCTTTGGATGTCACAGCTGTTTCAGACCCCGACACCTGTCCACCATATCATCATTATTAGTCTCACATGGTGATGGCAAACAAAACAAAACGAAAACTCAAGATCTCCATGGTTTGTTCAGTGTTGTTACAATAACTTTCAGCTACGGGTAACCAAAGACAAAACCTCACACCTGTCTGTGAATCTGTTGCAGATGATAAACCTGTGACTGAAGAAGAGCCGGACAACATCTGGGACTACGAGGATCAGATGATCGTCTTCGCCTCCGGCCAGACCACCACGCCGGCCCTGTACGACGCGGAGGATGCCGAATACTACGAGTACTACGACGGTGGGGGCGGCGGGCACTCACTCAGTTCCAGAACTATGGCCAGTGCTTGCGTGGTGGCGCTAGGTGGCGCTGTAGTCGCCGTGTGCCGGACAGTGTTGACGTCTGCAGGTTTGGCGTCCTGATGAACTGACGCCAGGATTGACGTAGGTGTGACTGATGATTGATTGATTGACTGAGGGAGAGAGGAGAGAGAGAGAGAGAGAGAGAGAGAGAGAGAGAGAGAGAGAGAGAGAGAGAGAGAGAGAGAGAGAGAGAGAGAGATTCTTTTTCTTCAGAAGACATCAATGATAGCGCTCTTGAATGCGACCAACGTCTATGAGAATCTCGGGCAGTTTGGTGATGAGGAGGCGGCTGAACAGGAGACCCAGCAGCCTCTGCGTGAAGACGTGTCCGTGCTCACGGGGATCATGGAGCAGCTGATAAACGCTGACCCTTCTGTATGTAGCCAGCGGATGCAGTTGTTGAAAACCTGCGAGGATCAGTCCACCGCCTACAGGTTCCGCAGCATCTGCAGGATGCACGAAGATTGCGGAGCATGACGGGAGATCGACCCATCCGCACGTCTGAGCCAGCGACTGTGCTGGTGCAAGTACGACTTGCATACAGTTCTGGTGCCACCTTTAAACAAAAGAGGGGGGAGGGGGTGGGTGTGGGGGGATCCAGGTGTATTGAAGATTCTGGTGAATGGTGAGGAGGATGGTGCTCGTCAAACTGTCGTTTGTGTGATAGCTCTGTGCGTTTCTCTGGGTTCTTCATGAGGAGCTCCAAACTCGTGATGCCAGAGACCCCCAAGGCGTTCTGGTGCGTGAAAGGGGCTGTGGTGCGTGGCAGGCGGTGAATGCCTGGCTCATGTTCTGCTCTGTGTGTATCCGTGACATTCACTCAGACTCCTGACCGTTCAGTGACCTTCAGTGTGTCCACAGCGTTTTCTGGAACATTTCGTCTGGCAGTCCGGTATACCGGTATATTGTTACCTGATCTCCAAGATGAGCAACATGATGGCCATGATAAGGACTCAAGAATTCATCGGTCCTTGTACTTTTTATTCATTGACCTCATGGTTTCCATTAGCTCTTAAAAACTAATCATGTTTCTTTTGTGAGTGTCCATTATAATTATTCAGACCAGTTATTCAGACCAGCAGCAACATCGAATGGAGTGGCTGCAACTATGCATACTTATGAAGTACAAGTGTGTTTATGTTTGTGATGCGTGCGTGCGTGCGTTCGCGCGTGTGTTGGCGCGTGTGTGTGTGTTAGTGTGTGTGCGCGCGCGCGTGCGCGCGTGTGTTTGTGTGTGTGTCTGCGTGTGTGCGTGCGTGCGTGCGTGCGTGCGTGCGTGCGTGTGTGTGTGTGTGTGTGTGTGTGTGTGTGTGTGTGAGAGAGAGAGAGAGAGAGAGAGAGAGAGAGAGAGCAAAGGATGAAGGCTCTTTGGGGGAGGGGGGGGGGAGGGGGGGATGATGAATAATCGTCCCATGTCCCATGTCTTGCAGAAAGGTCCGTCTTGGGCCCAGTAGTTCAGCATCATCATCCAGCATGCTCACCTTCAGCAACCACTACATCATACATCATACATCATGCTCACCTTCAGCAACCACTACATCATACATCATACATCATGCTCACCTTCAGCAACCACTACATCCTACATCATACATCATGTTCACCTTCAGCAACCGCTACATCATACATCATGCTCACTTTCAGCAACCACTACATCATACATCATACAGCATGCTCACCTTCAGCAACCACTACATCATACATCATGCTCACCTTCAGCAACCACTACATCATACATCATGCTCACTTTCAGCAACCACTACATCATACATCATGCTCACTTTCAGCAACCACTACATCATACATCATACAGCATGCTCACTTTCAGCAACCACTGCATCATATATCATGCTCACCTTCAGCAGCCATTACATCATACATCATGCTCACCTTCAGCAACCACTACATCATACATCATACAGCATGCTCACCTTCAGCAACCACTACATCATACATCATACATCATGCTCACCTTCAGCAACCACTACATCATACATCATACATCATGCTCACCTTCAGCAACCACTACATCATACATCATGCTCACCTTTAGCAACCACTACATCATACATCATGCTCACCTTCAGCAACCACTACATCATACATCATACATCATGCTCACCTTCAGCAACCACTACATCATACATCATACATCATGCTCACCTTCAGCAACCACTACATCATACATCATACATCATGCTCACTTTCAGCAACCACTACATCATACATGATGTTCAACTTCCGCAACCACTACATCATACATCATGCTCACTTTCAGCAACCACTACATCATACATCATACAGCATGCTCAACATCAGCAACCACTGCATCATACATCATGCTCACCTTCAGCAGCCATTACATCATATATCATACATCATGCTCACCTTCAGCAACCACTACATCATACATCATACATCATGCTCACCTTCAGCAGCCATTACATCATACATCATACATCATGCTCAACGTCCGCAACCACTACATCATACATCATGCTCACCTTCAGCAACCACTACATCATACATCATACATCATGCTCAACTTCCGCAACCACTACATCATACATCATACAGCATGCTCACCCTCAGCAACCACTACATCATACATCATACATCATGCTCAACTTCCGCAACCACTACATCATACATCATGCTCACCTTCAGCAACCACTACATCATACATCATACAGCATGCTCACCTTCAGCAACCACTACATCATACATCATGCTCACCTTCAGCAGCCATTACATCATACATCATGCTCACCTTCAGCAACCATATACATCATACATCATGCTCACCTTCAGCAAACACTACATCATACATCATGCTTACCTTCAGCAACCACTACATCATACATCATACAGCATGCTCACCTTCAGCAACCACTACATCATACATCATACAGCATGCTCACCCTCAGCAACCACTACATCATACATCATACAATATACCTTCAGCAACCGCTACATCATACATCATACATCATGCTCACCTTCAGCAACCACTACATCCTACATCATACATCATGTTCACCTTCAGCAACCGCTACATCATACATCATGCTCACTTTCAGCAACCACTACATCATACATCATACATCATGCTCACCTTCAGCAACCACTACATCATACATCATGCTCACTTTCAGCAACCACTACATCATACATCATGCTCACTTTCAGCAACCACTACATCATACATCATACAGCATGCTCACTTTCAGCAACCACTGCATCATATATCATGCTCACCTTCAGCAGCCATTACATCATACATCATGCTCACTTTCAGCAACCACTACAGCATACATCATACAGCATGCTCAACATCAGCAACCACTACATCATACATCATACACCATGCTCACCTTCAGCAACACTACATCATACATCATACATCATGCTCACCTTCAGCAACCACTACATCATACATCATGCTCACCTTTAGCAACCACTACATCATACATCATACAGCATGCTCACCCTCAGCAAACTGCTACATCATACACCATGCAACATACCTTCAGCAACCGCTACATCATACATCATACAGCATGCTCACCCTCAGCAACGCTACATCATACATCATGCAACATACTCATCTTCAGCAACCACTGCATCATACATCATGCTCACCTTCAGCAACCACTGCATCATACATCATATATCATGCTCACCTTCAGCAACCACTGCATCATACATATCATATATCATGCTCACCTTCAGCAACCGCTGCATCATACATCATACATCATGCTCACCTTCAGCAACCACTGCATCATACATCATGCTCACCTTCAGCAACCACTGCATCATACATCATGCTCACCTTCAGCAACCGCTGCATCATACATCATGCTCACCTTTAGCAACCACTGCGTCATGCATCATACATCATGCAACATACTCACCTTCAGCAACCACTGCATCATACATCATACATCATGCAACATATTCACCTTCAGCAACCTCTACCACAGACTGGCAGCAGGACCCATGAAAATGTCCAATGTGAAATGAAGAAGACCTGTTAGAGAGAGAGAGAGAGAGAGAGAGAGAGAGAGAGGTGGGGGGGGGGGGATGGAATAGTAACTAATCCATCACGATCACTGAACACCAGTTTCGTACATGATCGTTTTGATCTTGCTGTGTGTTAAACTGTTTTCGTTTCTTTAAAATCGTATTATCGTTTCATGATTTATTCTTCGGTCTGTCGGATTCCAGCCAGTTCATTTGAGGAAAAGTGAAGGGGGGGGGGGGGGGGGGGGGGGGGGGGGGGGGGGGCAAGATATGTTCGTACGCACTTATTACGCAGAATGACGTACGTCGACGTCATGCTTTTGTTTGTTTGTTCATTTTCTTGCAGACACTTGCGAGTGGGGTTACTGCATGTAATAAGCAACTCACTCTGTGTGTGTGTGTGTGTGAGAGAGAGAGAGAGAGAGAGAGAGAGAGAGAGAGAGAGAGAGAGAGTTTGCGTTCATTTTTTCAGCTCATGTTTGTCCTATGAAAAGTGATAAGAGAAAGTTGTGTGTATCTGAACGGATGAAGCAAAACTTATACATTGCCAGTTTCATTGCAGCCATATAAAGAAAATAATCAGCGGCACCAAATATACTCGGCGACCCTTACTTATAATATCTCGCTGAACCATATATTCATGTGGAGAACGTCGCAGCTCTCATCATTTATTTAAGGAAAACAAATCCAAGAATGAGAATCCGTGTGTGAAGGAAATCCTTCCTTTTTGCCCTTCCCTGTTCGACATGTTTTGCTTTAAATATGATTGAGAAGTAAATCTAAAAGGCCTGTAAGAGATTTTGTGCTTTTCGTGTGAATGAGAAATCGATAATGACGCAGATTGCCCTTTATATTGTCGTATATAGAACATGAAATGTATTGCTGATTTCTTCATTCTGTAACACGAAATCTTGTGGAAGATTATTTTTGATAAATGAAGATACCCTTGTGTTTTAAGGAAAAAATAACCTATTTTTCACTCTGTGCGAATCAGTTTAAACGTGTGTGATTGCAAACGTCATCTGTATAGCAATATAGGCAAACATCATCTATATGCTGATACAGGCAACTGATGCAGCCCTTGCACTCTGACCCCTGTGTGGCGGCGGATGCAGCGACAATAACAATGTACAAAACTGTGTGTATGCGAGGGTCCAGTTCTAACGGTCTTCGCAACTTCCGCTGACATTTCCGATTTGGTGGTGTAGCGTGTCACGTGCTGTAGTGTACGTCACCAAACTGTTGTTAAACATACTTCAGATCGTGTCTGTTGTTGTTGTAGTTTTTCACCCAGTACCCACCATTGCAGCGTCTTGTCTACTGATCTGTCCCTTTTTGTTAAATGCCTTTTCCAATTTGCTTTGTCACGTTTTTCATAGTATCATTTACGCCCCCCCCCCCCCCCCCCAGCCTTCCCTTAAACTGGGGGTGAAAAGGGGAGCATAATGGTCGATACACTCGGCACAGCCGCAGATTTTTTTTTTCCATAGGGACATGACAGTTTAGCTTGTATAATATAGATTGTTGTATATAAGTATATTGTTGTTAGTTGGTACTTTTTTTTTTAATTCATGACAGGACTTTTCTATGGTAAGGGGCTCTGTCAAGTTGGGTACACTGTGAGCCTGAAAAAGGTTCTGGCGTGGTTGAAAGGGCCCAGTGTGTGTTGGTTAGGCTTCAACCTTGAAAGAGCCCCGCGTGGTTGGCTGGACTCTAACCCTGAAAGGGCCTTGTGTATGGACAGGCTTTGATCCAGAAAGCACCCTGCGTTATTGGCTGGACAACAACTCTGAAAGAGCCCGGTGTCATTGGGTAGGCTTCAACCCGGAGTGATTGGGTAGGCTTCAACCATGAAAAGGATCCGTATGGTTCACTGGACTATCATCTTGAAAGAGCCTTGAGTAGCTGGGCAGGCATTAACCTGAAAGGGCCCCGTATGGTTGGCTGGACAGTAAAACTGCGAGAGCACTGCATAGTTGGGTTGGCAGTAACCCTGAAAGGGCCCCGCATGGTTGGTTGGACTATAACCCTAAAGGGCCCAACATGGTTGGGTAAACTTAATCCTGGAAGAGCCAGGTTTGGTTGGTATGGCTGTAATCCTGAAAGAGCCAGGTTTGGTTGGTATAGCTATAATCCTGAAAGAGCCAGGTTTGGTTGGTATAGCTATGATCCTGAAAGAGCCAGGTTTGGTTGGGTATAGCTATAATCCTGAAAGAGCCAGGTTTGGTTGGATGGCCATAATCCAGAAAGGGCCAGGTTTGGTTGGGTGGCCATAATCCTGAAAGGGCCAGGTTTAATGGATGGCCATAATCCCGAAAGGGCCAGGTTTGTTGGATGGCCATGATCCCGAAAGGGCCCAGGTTTGGTTGGTATGGTTATAATCCTGAAAGGGCCAGGTTTGGTTGGTATGGCTATGATCCTGAAAGGATTGTGTGGTTGGCTGGGCTAAGGACTCCAAACTCTGGAATCTTTTGCAGATGTTGACAGCTAACAATTCTGCAACACCTGGTGAGCTGTCAAACTGTTGTAATTTTATACACACACACACACACCGCACAGAGCCACGAACCAAAACAATATCATCTATCTCTGCAAGGTTTGGCTGCTGTACATGTTAACATTATGCTTGAGTTTAGTACTATGGTTTCTATTTGCGACGTTTGTTAAGAATTGATTTGGAAAAAAAAAGAGAGCAAAAAACATAAGGTAAAAATGAAAAAAAGGCTTTTCAGAGAAATCTGAAATGATCATGCTTGTTTTTCTCAGCAGGGTATTGGTGATGATGTTCCGACTGGAGAAATGTTTCATTCGTGCTTTATGTTCTCAGGTACTTGCAAATGGAGACAGTTATGTGGTGCCTTACACTAATGTGATAAAGTGAGATTGAACGTGTGCTGTTGTAGTCTGTGGCATGGAGAGGACAGGTGTGATAACCAGGAGAAATTGGTTTTGAATACGTTTTGTGACTTTTTACATGGATGCAAGTGCCTATGAAAATTTCCACAGTTGCCAGGTAACTATTGCTGTAGTATAGAATGTAACTGGACTTGCTGTGTGTAGTGCCTGTATAAATGTATGTAAAAGTGTATGGATGTCAGTGTGTGCGGTGGATAAATGATGGAAAGTGAAAGCATGGATAAAAAGCCTGTTCCATCTTGTTCCAAAAAAACAACATACCAACATCTTTGCCAAGTCGTTTATATAATGATGGAAGAATTGTTAGCCTGCACTTGTTTTCCCCCACTACTTAATTGTTCAGCATTATATTGTTTGGTCAACAGTGGGGGATTGCATCTCTTAGGGGATCCAAGTAAAGGTTGTTCTGCACAATTCTTAGCCGCTGACAATGCTTGGGTTAATGAACAGCAAAGCTTACCACTCAAGACTGTTTCACATCTTTTTGATCCCCCTTGCATCCTTAAACGGATCCTCAAGCGTAGGCTCAAAGATTGTTCCCTCCATTTTATACTGTTTACATAATGATTATAGTTCTTCAACAACAAATTTCCTTTCCACACTTTCTTTTTGATTCACTTTGCTGGCTGCTTTGGGTGCTGTTGGACTCTTTTTTTTTTTTTTTTTTTGAAAACCCTTGGTGGCGAGGACACCACAGAATTATGGACTGTGGTGCATTTCCGTTTGATGCCAAGAGAGCACAGATACAACCAGCCGAGTCTCCCTGATGAGTCCGATCCAGCGGACGAAATGCATAGGAGCAGGCAGTATGAAAATAACTGTCTTCGAGAGGGATTGCAATGGTTCCCATAGGAGCAGGCAGTATGAAAATCACTGTCTTCGAGAGGGATTGCAATGGTTCCCATAGGAGCAGGCAGTATGAAAATAACTGTCTTTCGAGAGGGATTGCAATGGTTCCCATAGGAGCAGGCAGTATGAAAATAACTGTCTTCGAAAGGGATTGCAATGGTTCCCATATGCTGCCAGTAAAGAGTTTAGCATTTACAATATATTTTCCTATCTTATGCTGCCAGTAGAGAGTAAGCATTTACAATATATTTTCCTATCTTATGCTGCCAGTAAAGAGTTTAGCATTTACAATATATTTTCCTATCTTATGCTGCCAGTAAAGAGTTTAGCATTTACAATATATTTTCCTATCTTATGTTCTCATTTTCTTCTCCCCCCCCCCCCCCCCCCCCACCCTGCCTTTTTTTCTTTTAATTCAAATCTTTTCTAAGTCATTCATATAAAGACAGAAGGAGTGTTTGGTTGCACTTGTTTCCCCCCACTACTAATTTGTTCAGCAATATACCAAAGGTGCTTAGCAATGTTAGGAAGACGCAAAGAAGATGGACGGTTCCCAAACCAGTGTGTGACAATCCAGGGCTGACCGATTCAGAGACTTGTACTACTTGGTTTCATTGCCTCGAGAGCAGGTGCCTCTGTGGACTCTCTTTCAGTGACTGATCATCCATTTATTTCTATGCTTAGCTAAGGTCAGCACAGAAAATGAAGTAGCAAGCATTGATAATGTTCTAATGGAAAAAATAAGGTCAGTAGGAGGCTCCCTTTTGGTAACGGGGATCCGTAATATTCATTATTCATTTAATGAATTTCCTGGAGAACAAAATAATAAATCTTTCCCCTCACTTGCTAGAGACAGATGAATCTGAGGTCAAAGCCATCATGAGCTTGCAGAAGTGTTGCCAAGGTTTCAATGAAACCAGAGTAACAGAGGTTTAAATGAAAACAAGTGTAACTGAAGTTTTATAGTGACATGAGAAAGAACAACAATGAGCTTTAAATTTAACTAAGGTTTACATGAAACAAATCTAATTGAGATTTGAATGAAAATAAGTAAATGAGGTTACAATGAAGAGTGTGTACTGTAACAAAAATTTGAATGAAAATAAATGTAACTGATATTTCAATGACAAATTTGATTGAAGTTCAAATGAAAGAAGAGAAACCAAAGTTTAAACAATGTAAACGTAACTGAAGGTTTGACGAACAAATAAAAATTCATACATGAAACCAGTGTATGGTCAGCTGAGCTGACAATAAGCAAAAAGCAGGTGGAACTAACAGTAGGAAGCTCAATGAAAGGACACGACCCTTCAGACACTGGCTGTGGTGGCACCGAGGCAGCTGGAAGCACATGACAGTGGGCAGCACATGACAGTGGGCTTTTAGTGGGGTGCTCCTACTTGGGAGCGGTCATGACCACAACACCTTGACAAGAAGGAGTGGTCTGAAAGAAGTGAAGAATCTTGCTGCAGCAGTCAGTGTGGATCAGTCACCTGCATCGACGTTGCCTGGAATTCTATGATGGCAGTCACTTCCACTGTGTTTACTAATTTCAATACATGGCTGTGACTCCCACTATGTGTACTAATTTCAATACATGGCTGTGACTCCCACTGTGTGTACTAATTTCAGTACATAATGATGACTTCCACTGTGTATACTAATTTCAGTACATGACGATGACTTCCACTGTGTGTACTAATTTCAGTACATGGTGATGACTTCCACTGTGTGTACTAATTTCAGTACATGACGATGACTTCCACTGTGTGTACTAATTTCAATACATGGTGATGACTTCCACTGTGTGTACTATTTTTCAATACATGGTGATGACTTCCACTGTGTGTACTAATTTCAGTACATGATGATGACTTCCACTGTGTGTACTAATTTCAATACATGGCTATGACTTCCACTGTGTGTACTAATTTCAGTACATGATGACTTCCACTGTGTGTACTAATTTCAATATATGATGATGACTTACACTGTGTGTACTAATTTCAGTACATGACGATGACTTCCACTGTGTGTACTAATTTCAGTACATGACGATGACTTCACTGTGTGTACTAATTTCAATACATGGCTATGACTTCTACTGTGTGTACTAATTTTAGTACATGATGACTTCCACTGTGTGTACTAATTTCAATACATGACGATGACTTCCACTGTGTGTACTAATTTCAATACATGGCTATGACTTCCACTGTGTGTACTAATTTCAGTACATGACGATGACTTCACTGTGTGTACTAATTTCAATACATGGCTATGACTTCCACTGTGTGTACTAATTTCAGTACATGATGACTTCCACTGTGTGTACTAATTTCAGTATATGATGATGACTTCCACTGTGTGTACTAATTTCAATACATGACGATGACTTCCACTGTGTGAACTAATTTCAATACATGATGACTTCCACTGTGTGTCATAATTTCAATATATGATGATGTCTTCCACTGTGTGTACTAAATTCAGTACATGACGATGACTGCCACTGTGTGTACTAATTTCAGTACATGACGATGACTTCCACTGTGTGTACTAATTTCAGTACACGACGATGACTTCCACTGTGTGTACAAATTTCAGTACATGACTATGACTTCCACTGTGTGTACTAATTTCAGTACATGATGATGACTTCCACTGTGTGTACTAATTTCAGTACATGATGATGACTTCCACTGTGTGTACTAATTTCAATACATGACAATGACTTCCACTGTGTGTACTAATTTCAGTACATGACGATGACTGCCACTGTGTGTACTAATTTCAGTACATGACAATGACTTCTACTGTGTGTACTAATTTCAATACACGGGGATGACTTCCACTGTGTGTACTAATTTCAATACATGACAATGACTTCCACTGTGTGTACTAATTTCAGTACATGACGATGACTTCCACTGTGTGTACTAATTTCAGTACACTGTCATGGGTGCCAGCACTCTGGAGTAGAATTCTGCAACTGGAACACGAAGGATGTGGGATGAAGTAAAGTGAGGGCACTTTGGCTTTGGACTGACACAGTGAAAATTTCAACCGCCAGATGCTTCGGTTGCTAAACATGGGCTTTACACAGAAAAATGCATTTTCCACTAACTGTAACGGGCAAAATTCACATAACATCTTTTCAGACTTTATCCTGCAAAACTGTTGACCCCTGCTCAAAACTGACTTCCGCTCATCCAACTCCAAAATGTTGAAATTCCGCTTCTCTTGCTATTGTTGTTGTGTTACTAAATTTGGGATTTGGGGAACGATTTCTAAAACCGGGAAATTCTTCAAAAGTTGAGGAGGGCTGACAACGATGCAATCTGCCGGGAATTAATTGGTCGTTTTCTCTTGTTTTATGGAAGTGGTGATGGTTACGCAGCTGAATGATGTTCAGACCTGTGTGAATGTGTATGACCGGTTCCAGTTTGGTGTGAAAGAAAAGTTTCTTTGAATGTGAAAGGCAGTGGTAGAGGAGGACTGACTGCATGAATATTATTTTTTTGAATACTTGGCCATTGACAAGTAAATGTGTAAACATATGGTACATTTGTACTTAAAGGAAATATATCAGATAAAAGAACACTTTGTCAAGAGTGCTGTTTGAGAGAGAGAAAGAGAGAGAGAGAGAGAGAGAGAGAGAGAGAGAGAGGTAAGAGAGAGAGGGAAATGTAAATAAAAATGGAGAGGAAGATCGCAGAGACAGAGAGAAGTGGAGCAGAGACAGACAGAAATGGAGAGGAAGATAGTACACACAAACACGCATACACAGAGTTGGGAAAAAGGTGTAAAAAGTACATCTGACCCACAGACTGTTGTTTAAATTTTGTGCAATTTCAGCTGACAGCTGACCACACTGTTCACTTCACTGTCAGGTAAGATACAGCTGACCACACTGTTCACTGTCAGGTAAGATACAGCTGACCACACTGTTCACTGTCAGGTAAGATACAGCTGACTACACTCTTCACTTCACCGACTTAACTTCACTGTATGTTAGGTAAGATATACCTGACTGCACTTGGAACAGTCATTTCTTCTTTTTTTTTTTTTGTCTATGGCTGACTTGAAAGTCAAGTCACTCCCACCCTCTCACACTAACAAAAAGTAGGCAAAACAATTTTTAATGGCAAATTTACAACAACAACAAAAAAAAATGTCATTTGGAAGCAAACATACGTTTTCAAAACAATGGAAATATGAACACATCGAGTTTTTCAGACTTAACAATTTGACACAGCAAACCACAGAGCTCTCTACATACAGTATGTCTTAACTTGGAGAAAACATGTCAAAAACATGTGCTTTTAACTCTTGTTTTGACCAATATTCACATCAAGACTCGAAGCAATTATAGTTCACATCTCCGCATATAAAACAGAAATAACATTCCCAGTTAATACGACAATGGTTAGATCTGGGTCTTCTGTTTTATGATAGGTGTACTGAGTCACACACACACACATATACACAGAAACTCCATGGTTTGAAATGTGTCAAAATGAAAAGTGATCTAAACATTCATGGTATCAGGATGGGGATGATGAGGGGCTGGGGAGAGAGAAGGGGGAATGAAGATGAAAAGATTGGCATTTTTATTCATCTGATACACATCATTTGGGAGGTCAAATACAGCTCATGTTACATTTTTTTTTTCTCCCTTTCTACAGGGCAATCTGCTTTTTTTTTGATGACTTATTATATCTACAAAAGCCCCACATGCACACATGAAGCCACATTCACATATCTACACACCCAGGCACACATGAAGCCACATTCGCATGTCTACACACCCAGGCACACATGCAGCCACATTCACATGTCTACACACCCAGGCACACATGCAGCCACATTCACATGTCTACACACCCAGGCACACATGCAGCCACATTCACATGTCTACACACCCAGGCACACATGCAGCCACATTCACATGTCTACACACCCAGGCACACACATGCAGCCACATTCACATGTCTACCACACCCAGGCACACATGCAGCCACCTCCCTGTCAGCTGTTCCACTCACATCATATCACCTCAAATTCTGAGGAGCTGGGTTCATCGGGCAAGGAGTTGGAGGCCTGGATGGGAGAGTTGTTGTTACTGCCTCCAGAACTGAACAAGTCCATTCCACCAACACCCCCGAAGCCCCCAAACTCCCTCCCTTCCTCCCTCTCCTTGCTCTGGTCCCCCTCGACACCCTTTTCTCCCAGCGTCTCCCCTTCTCCCCCTTTCTCCTTGTCCCCCCTCTCATGCTTGTGTTTGTGCTTGTGTTTGTGTTTTGTTCTTCTTTTTCTTCTTCTTGGCTTTGTGGGTCTTGCTGCCACTGTTGCTGGGGTCCTGGCTGCTGGGGGTGGCCGTCATGGAGGACATGGAGAACAATCTGGTGTTGGTGTGGGCAGCGATGACAGGGAGAACGCCGTCACTGTAAAGAAACTCGGCCTACAGCATTTGTCAGGATGTACAGCAAAAGTAAATAAATTAAAAAAAAAAAAAACAACATAATAGCAGAATGCATCTCTGCATCATATGGTCAATGTATGAAGACAAATTTGATGTTCCTGTTTCTCTACAGTAAACAAGCATACAATGGGACTCAACATGAATGTGTGGCTAAACACAGTGCTGACAAGAACTAAAGAAATTTAATGCATAACAGGAGTGAACAAAGAACAAATGTCCAAGCTTAAGATAAAGAAAACCTGCACACACACATACCAGGAACATCTGTAAACACATAAACAGACAAACATCTGCACACACTTTAAGACACATCATGACACCACAGACCATCCCCAAGCTGAATTCTCTTCAAAACACACACACACACACACACACACACACACTCACACACACACACCCATCTGCAGAAAGAGCTAAAAAAAAACCCCACCAACACATTCAAACTCAAAACTTCTAACAGACTATCCCAACCTTTTCCCCCTCATGGAAACACAAATCAACACACACACAAACCCAGTGCTGCCATTCCCATGTCTTCAAAATCCCCAAATTACCAGATGACGATGACTGGGTCGCCATCTGCTCTTCGCCAGAGTCATCGCTAAGTCGGCTGACACTGTCATGCTGAGGCAGTCTCTCTGTGGACGTGGAGGAGCCTGGTTGGCTGGATGACCCTCCGACCAGGGGGTGGACGTGGCAGATGGCATGACAGGGATGGATGGAAGATGGGGTGGACTGTCAATCGTTGGTAGTTCCTGACAAGACAAGAACCAATGTGCAGCTATGGGAACACTGAAAATGGGGGGAGAAGACAGAATGTCATCTGTGCCTTGTATCTGAACAGCAAAGTAATGAGCGGGGGTCAGGGGAGGTAAATCATCATTTTATACATTCTGGGGGAAGGACGGCATGTGGAAAGAACTGCTTGAAGGGTTGGGGGGCATGTCATGACCCATACTATGACTGTTTTCTGTTCTCAGTCTTGGGTTTCTTAGGGGGCCAGCACAACTCAGTGGTAGAGCGTCAGACTCACAATATGGTGATCCTGGGGTTGTGGGTTCAAAGCTCCGCCAGGCCATTTCGGTACAGGGGGATTTTCCCCTTAGAGTTAACATTGGTTCTGACTCCATTTTCTATACAGTCCTTCGAATGAGACTATAAACTGAGGTTCTGTGTGTGATGCATGCATAACATCTTGCACACATGCAAAATCCCATCACTAACTTTCGGAAGAGAAGGCCAGTTTGGCCGCTGGTATGGATGACATGTTACACACAGGCTGCATCTTCCCTGAAGTTGGAGTTTGGCTGCCTTAATGGCGGGATAAAAAACAGTCATACACACAAAGCTCCACTGCCTTTGTGGGGTAGATGGGATTTTTCCTTGCTTATCTACACAGTGAGTGTCCGCAGGAGCATCAGCCTGTGTATGCAGAAAACTCTATATTACTGGCTTCTCATGCAAATGATCCAGTACACTTGAAAGCATGTGCTGCCCCATCAACACAGCTAGGCTTGAGGATGCCTACACATCATGACTTGTACAACCCGATCAAATGAAAAGAAAGGCCGACTATCAGAATGGAGAGAGAAAGAATCTGAGAATGGGATATTTCAAGGGTAGGAAGAAAGGTGCATGGATTTGGTACTACACTGCTGACCTTAGTTTCACAGGTAAACACTGCTGACCCTAGTTTCATAGGTAAACACAGCTGACCTAGTTTCACAGGTAAACACTGCTGACCTTAGTTTCACAGGTAAACACTGCTGACCTTAGTTTCACAGGTAAACACTGCTGACCTTAGTTTCATAGGTAAACACTGCTGACCTTAGTTTCACAGGTAAACACTGCTGACCTTAGTTTCATAGGTAAACACTGCTGACCTTAGTTTCAAGGTAAACACTGCTGACCTTAGTGTCTTAGTTTCATAGGTAAACACTGCTGACCCTAGTTTCATAGGTAAACACTGCTGACCCTAGTTTCATAGGTAAACACTGCTGACCCTAGTTTCATAGGTAAACACTGCTGACCCTAGTTTCATAGCTAAACACTGCTGACCCTAATTTCATAGGTAAACACTGCTGACCTTAGTTTCATAGCTAAACACTGCTGACCCTAGTTTCATAGCTAAACACTGCTGACTTTAGTTTCATAGCTAAACACTGCTGACTTTAGTTTCATAGCTAAACATTGCTGACCTTAGTTTATATCATACCATCATACATTTTTTGGTTTTGCCACATTTTGTCTGACACTGAATATTAACAGTGGCTGAAAAAAGAAACATGTTTAAAACAATTTTTTTCAAGTGAACAGTTAATGTAGCAAGTAAGCTACACACAAGAACTTGTAACTTGTTTTCTTGTTATTATGTCCTATGGTCTGAAGTGGCCCCAAAATTGTTCCATGACTGCATCTCGCTTCATGATATCTTTGAACATTACTTGGATGGCCAAAATTAAATTTCAAGATTGGCGGGATGGACACAATTCAGATTCAGGGTCAGGGACTGTTGGCATGTGCACCCCTGGATATACACCACAGACTAACCTATGTTGTAAATGAACAACAATCTTAAGCATCCAATGGTGCAATTTTCTCTTTAGATGCAAATAATTTTTTTTCCCCTTTTACAGCCATAAAATCACTGCAATTTATTTGCAAGCATAATTCGTTAAGAAATTCCCCCACTTTTCCAAAGCTAGGCAAACACAGCCAAAAAGATTCCTCCATCTTCCAGGGCTGGAAGCAGGCATCTCATTCTTCCTTCACCTTCCCAAACCTCCCACTCTGTCTCCTCACCAGAGCAGGTCTATTCTCTATGTTCACCACCATCCACCACCAGTGACCAACTCACCAGTTTTATTTTCTCGCGGGACACTCGGTTTCTGCGGGCCCATGACCTCTTCCTTGATGCCAGGCTCCACCTTGCTGACTGAGCAGCCGTGCTGTGACTGGGGGTGTAAGGCAGCAGTGCTGAGGGCTCAAACACAGGCTCCTCCTTCACCTCCTTGGGCACGCTGCTGGGGGCCATGATCTCTGAGGGCAGCTCTGTCATGATGGAGTCGTCACGGACCACCATGTCCGTCTCCATGTCCACCACCACCTCTCCCTCCTCCACCACCGTTTGCTCTATCAGTGTGCTGGAGGTTTCAGGTGTGTCTGGGGGCTGAAGGAGATGAAAAGTACATGACTTGTTATTTTGTACAGTAAGTCATCACTGGACTGTCTTCGTATGTTGTATGTACATCTGTGTATGTCGTATGCATACAGCAGTTTTTGTACTGTCAGATTGTTAGTATGTATCTCATACATAGCCAGTCTGCTATAAGAATGTCTTACCAAACAAAAGGTGGGAGGTGTTCCAGCACACTTCAGTCAGGTAGCTGATTCACTGACATGAACGCTACAGAACCAATGAGACCCATGTGCAGCATGATGGCCTTGTGTTGACAGGTGAAGTCCCTCACCCCCTGTCAATCATGGTTCTCCCTCACCCCCTGTCAATCATGGTTCTCCCTCACCCCCTGTCAATCATGGTTCTCCCTCACCCCCTGTCCAAATCATGGTTCTCCCTCACTCCCTGTCAATCATGGTTCTCCTCCCTGTCACATGGTTCCCTGTCAATCATGGTTCTCCCTCAGCCCCTGTCAATCATGGTTCTCCCTCACCCCTCAATCATAGGTTCATAGTTCTCCCTCACCCCCTGTCAATCATGGTTCTCCCTCACCCCCTGTCAATCATGGTTTCTCCCTCACCCCCTGTCAATCATGGTTCTCCCTCACCCCCTGTCAATCATGGTTCTCCTTCAGCCCATGTCAATCATGGTTCGTGGTTCTCCTTCACCCCTGTCAATCATGGTTCTCTCTCACCCCCTGTCAATCATGGTTCTCCCTCACCCCTTGTCAATCATAGTTCTCCCTCAGCCCCTGTCAATCATGGTTCTCCCTCACCCCTTGTCAATCATAGTTCTCCCTCACCCCCTGTCAATCATGGTTCTCCCTCACCCCCTGTCAATCATGGTTCTCCCTCAGCCCCTGTCAATCATGGTTCTCCCTCAGCCCCTGTCAATCATGGTTCTCCCTCAGCCCCTGTCAATCATGGTGCAATGGGGGCCACCAGCCAGGAGGGCTGTCTAGTCCTAACGGCTCACCCTTAGATCTTCCAACGCTCCCACATAGCTCCTCTAACACTCACACATACAGCTCTTTTCATGTTCGCACCGGCAAAGTCAACATACCGACAGTAAACTGATGCGGTCAGTGGACCTTCACCTTGAAATGGCATGGCAGGAATAGGCAGGTGACTGCGCAGTGTAAGGGGGTGTGGCAGGAGCATGTCCTTTGATCAATGACCCCACGGAGGCAAAATAGAGGATAGTGCATTATTTTTTGTACCTCAGTTCTGTCCACATATCACATAAAAATCAAGCTTTTGCTTTGGCATGCAGGAGTTCAAAAGGGCAACAACTCTCTGGATGTCATGATACAGCTGGTTGAACACACTTAAACTCTTCTCCACTGAACACAAATCTTTCACGCTCAAACTGCTGATTGTGCGTGTGTCTCTCTCTCTTTCAGACCTGCCAACCCCCTAAGAGACCAATGAGTAAGAATTGAAGCTCTGTGAGGCAGAAATGTGTAATTTCAGACAGCTAAGAGTAATCAAGCGCGACACTTACTTTTTTTAAACAACATGATGCGATGAAATTGTTCGCACAATTTATGTGAACTGTACTTTTCTTCAAACAACTTTTTCTTTTAATTTTCACATGAAATCTTTGCAAATAATGAAAATGTAAATACACTGGAAACTCATATGCAAACATATGCAATGACACCTTTGTTCTTGCCAGTCATCACATTTGTATTATCACAAACCAAGGACAGGCAGTTCTGCCATGGCACACAAGGCTGGCTAGTGCGCCAGAAACAACCTCAAAAATGTTCTACCCTGTTGCTGACTCTGTGCATGTGGAGTTGGCTATCAGCTCAGTGGCGATTTTGTAAGTCGCACCACCCCAGGAAAGAATTTGCCCCCCTGTGTGTTGTCTTCGTTCTTGAACTGTTTGGCGATCTCCGAATCTAAGAATGCTTCTTTAAAAAGCTGGGATGCATGCAGCTGCGCTAAAAAGCGATGATGTACTCGACAAAAAATCCGGCCACCAATGCTTCAGCCCGATGAGCTTTTTTCCTCATTTCATCCTCGTTTGAGGTGTCTACAGTCTGAAAAAAAATGTGTGATACTGGAAGAATTCGGCACGTTAGAGGAATCCATGTGCTTGCGTGACTCAAGGTGACGCTTCACTTCCACCATGGGAAATTGTGAAGTCGGACTTGCAAGTGGTACACCTTGCACAATTTACACTTTTAGCCAAAGGTCGTATGCAGGGGAATTTTGCCGAGTGTTCTTTTTGGGACTTTTGACCAAGTTTTTTTCTTTTTCGCATCTTGTCCAGAACTTTCTGCTCCACGTTTCGACATTTTTTGTAACTTCAAACTTCAAAAGGACGCCAACTTCGCTGAATGGTAAAGATGGTGAAACGAACTGCACATGACCGGAAACACTTCTTGAACGTTACTGGTTATACGCACGGCGCCGTGCGTGTCTGTACATAAGCTGATTTTTTCGTCCGTTTTGTTGTTGTTGTTGTTGTTGAAACTTTCAATGCGTAATTTTTTGGCTAAATGCGTAAGGGCGTAAGATTCATCACTTGGGTGTAATAAATTACGCGAAATGCGTAATGGTTGGCAGGTCTGCTCTTTCGGTCTCTAAATCATGTTGTTCACGGCCAAAACACTCCCTGGAGGCACGTGTCTTTCTGTTTATTTGCCTGCGCTGTGTGCGTGCATGCCTGTGTGTATGCTGACCTTGCCACCACTGGCTGGAAAAACAGTTGTACAGCAGGACTGACAGCGTTCTCTTTCTCTTCTCCTTCAGATTCAGCACCAACACACTCTGCAACACCACAACAGACACATACACACTCTGTAACACCACAATTAACAAACACACTCCAGTAACAACAAAAATGCTCTGTTAATACCACATCATGCACACATACCACACAGTAACAAGAATACTGGTCTGTTACACCACATCACACACAACACGGTGACTACAGTAACAAGAATACTAGTCTGTTACACCACATCACACACAATACAGTGACTACAGTAACAAGAATACTGGTCTGTTACACCACATCACACACACACACAGTGACTACAGTAACAAGAATACTGGTCTGTTACACATCACACACAATACAGTGACTACAGTAAAAAGAATACTGTTCTGTTACACCACATCACACACAATACACTTAAAACAGTAACACTTTGCAACACTACCATCATACACATCATAATGTTCTGTGCTCATGAAGTTAATCTGGATATTCATAAATATCATTAACCGTGTATGCTTGTGCGAGTGTGTATGCATGTGTGTGTATATGTGTGTGCATGTCTGTACGCGAGCGTGTGTGTGTGTGTGTGCATATCTGTCATTACTTCTGTGTGTGTGTGTGTGTGTGTGTGTGTGTGTGTGTGTGTGTGTACATATTTGTCATTAGGTCTGTATGCGTGTATGCACATGTGCATGCATGGATGTGTGTCAGTATGTGTTTGAGAGTATGTGGGCATGTGTGTGTATGTCTGTGTGTCCATATGCATGTGTGCATGTGTATCTACACCTCGTCTTGAGAAGACGTATTTCCGGTCAAATTTTGAACAGGGAGAAAAGAGGAAAAAAAAAAAAATTTTTAGTTTCTACACAATAACATTTCACACCCAGCTCCCTAGCACTGAGAAAGCAAGTTTCCCACATCACCCAGTTGTCACACACACCTCAGGAATGGGAAGACAGGAAGGCCGCGTACGTCCGTACATGACATAGTACAGGTCAGCCACACCACAGCGAAGTCGGCTGTCGAAGGACAGGGGGAGCTGTCAACAGGGGGAAAAAAGGTCAATCACTCACTGGATAACATAAAAAAAGACATTCTGCAATCAAATAGGAAAAAGGATTTTAGAAAATTAGAAAGTAAACAGCATTGAGTGACAATATGTCATGAATAAAAACCACCTTGGCTCTAACAGACACACATACAAACTCAGCACAGAGAAAAACACCTGTAAAAGCACACACACAAAAACTCAGCACAGACAAAAAAAACACCCATAAAAGAACACACAAACACAAACTCAGCACAGAGAAAAGCAACTGTAAAAGGACGCATACATACACACACAAACTCAGCACAGAGAAAAGCATCTGTAAGAGAACAAACACACACACACACACTGAGCACAGAGAAAAGCATCTGTAAAAGAACACATACACACACACACACACAAACTCAGCAGAGAGAAAAGCACCTGTAAAAGAACACACACACTGAGCACAGAGAAAAACACCTGTTAAAGAACATACACACACACACAAACTCAGCACAGAGAAAAACACCTGTTAAAGAACACACACACACACACACAAAACTCAGCACAGAGAAAAAACACCTGTTAAAGAACAAGCCTGGGTGTGACTGTGTGGGGGGTCAGCTGGAAACAGTGGGGATGGAGTAATGACCCTGGATGGAGATCAGAAAGGGGTGTGTGTGTGTGTGTGTGTGTGGGGGGGGGGGGGGGGGGGGGGGGGGGGGGCAAAACGAGACAGCTCCACACATGCACAGGCTGAACAGACATGGATGACGCAGAGATGGAGAAAATGCAGAAAAACAGAGGTAAGACATTCCCCCCACTCCAACGAAAGAAAAAAAAAAAAGGAGGAAAACAACCAAAATAAGCACGATAGTTGAAGGCCGATAAAGAAAGGTGGAGACAACCCTCTGACCTAAAGATAAGTAAAGGTAAAGTGGGGGGGGGGACTCTAAGTTAAACAGATCTCAAAAGAAACACAGAAGACAAGGAAAACTCAAAAGTAACCAGACTAGAAAGTGAACAACAGCAGAGGGAAAAAACTCAAAGATAACCAAACCTAAAAGAGAAGTAACGTAAAAGAAAAGATGGAGGGGGAAAAAAAGCCAAAAGGAACCAGGCCTTAAGACACAAAACTGATGAAACAGTAGATCAGTGATGAACAGACAAGTAAGTGAGGTAGAAGATATATAGGATGGAAACAAGGCAGTGCCAAGACAGTCCGGAGAGAACTGGACTTCATCATCCTCCAGAGGCGTTCCACCAGCTCCTCGGTGTTGAGGGGGGGAGGGAGTCAGATCTAGCTTCTTGAAGGGCGGGTTGATGGTCAACATACGCAGGATACGGTGCCTGCACATGACACAGAGTCATCATCACTTTACCTCAAGCCAACATGGTTTATTATCAAACAAACCTACACCCATATCAATCTACAGGCATCTCATAATCATCTCATAATGCGTCGCTGCAGTACATAAATCTTCTCATTACCTCACACATATCTATCTAAGCACTCTCATTATCTCACACATATCTATCTAAACACTCTCATTACCACACACATATCTATCTAAACACTCTATCTACCATGCCGGTGCATCACACAAATCATCACTTTACCCCACATGTACACAGATCATCTCTGCAAAAAAATTACACCACAACCCTCATGGGTTTTTTTTCTAACATCATCCAACACCTACAAGGGTCTTCTAACATCACTACAAGGGTCTTCATCCATCCCACACCCACACAGGTCACCATGTCACCCTGTGTTACCTGCAATTCATTTACATTAGCCAGCCACAGCCATTAACCCTTTCACTTTCAGCCTGTTGGTCCCCGCCGGCTGCTCTGTCTGTCTGCAGTACACTGTATTGCCAGTCTGTCTGCAGTACACTGTAATGCCAGTCTGTCTGCAGCACACTGTAATGCCAGTCTGCCTGCAGTACACTGTAATGCCAGTCTGTCTGCAGTGCACTGTAATGCCAGTCTGTCTGCAGTACACTGTAATGCCAGTCTGTCTGCAGTACTGTCTGCAGTACACTGTAATGCCAGTCTGTCTGTCTGTCTGCAGTACACACTGTAATGCCAGTCTATCTGTCTGCAGTACACTGTAATGCCAGTCTGTCTGCCTGCAGTACACTGTAATGCCAGTCTGTCTGTCTGCAGTACACTGTAATGCCAGTCTGCTGCAGTACACTGTAATGCCAGTCTGTCTGTCTGCAGTACACTGTAATGCCAGTCTGCCTGCAGTACACTGTAATGCCAGTCTGTCTGTCTGCAGTACACTGTAATGCCAGTCTGTCTGTCTGCAGTACACTGTAATGCCAGTCTGCAGTACACTGTAATGCCAGTCTGTCAGCAGTACACTGTAATGCCAGTCTGTCAGCAGTACACTGTAATGCCAGTCTGTCTGCAGTACATGTAATGCCAGTCTGTCAGCAGTACACTGTAAATGCCAGTCTGTGTGCCTGCAGTACACTGTAATGCCAGCCTGTCTGTCTGCAGTACACTGTAATGCCAGTCTGTGTGCCTGCAGTACACTGTAATGCCAGTCTGTCTGCCTGCAGTACACTGTAATGCCAGTCTGTCAGCAGTAAACTGTAATGCCAGTCTGTCTGTCAGCAGTACACTGTAATGCCAGTCTGCCTGTAGTACACTGCAATGCCAGTCTGTCTGCAATACACTGTAATGCCAGTCTGTCTGCAGTACACTGTAATGCCAGTCTGTCGGCAGTACACTGTAATGTCAGCCTGTCTGCCTTCAGTACACTGTAATGCCAGTCTGTCTGCCTGCAGTACACTGTAATGCCAGTCTGTCTGCAGTACACTGTAATGCCAGTCTGTCTGCAGTACACTGTAATGCCAATCTGTCTGCAGTACACTGTAATGCCAGTCTGTCTGTCTGCAGTACACTGTAATGCCAGTCTGTCTGCAGTACACTATAATGCCAGTCTGTCTGTCAGCAGTACACTGAAATGCCAGTCTCTGTCAGCAGTACACTGTAATGTCAGGCTGTCTGCTGTTCAGTACACTGTAATGCCAGTCTGTCTGCCTGCAGTACACTGTAATGCCAGTCTGTCTGCAGTACACTGTAATGCCAGTCTGTCTGCAGTACACTGTAATGCCAGTCTGTCTGCAGTACACTGTAATGTCAGCCTGTCTGCCTTCAGTACACTGTAATGCCAGTCTGTCTGCTGTCAGTACACTGTAATGCCAGTCTGTCTTCAGTACACTGTAATGCCAGTCTGTCTGCAGTACACTGTAATGCCAGTCTGTCTGTCTGCAGTACACTGTAATGCCAGTCTGTCTGCAGTTACACTGTAATGCCAATCTGTCTGCAGTACACTGTAATGCCAGTCTGTCTGCAGTACACTGTAATGCCAGTCTGTCTGCAGTACACTGTAATGCCAGTCTGTCTGTCAGCAGTACACTGTAATGCCAGACTGTCTGTCTGCAGTACACTGTAATGCCAGTCTGTCTGCAGTACACTGTAATGCCAGTCTGTCTGTCTGCAGTACACTGTAATGCCAGTCTGTCTGTCTGCAGTACACTGTAATGCCAGTCTGTCTGTCTGCAGTACACTGTAATGCCAGTTTGTCTGTCTGCAGTACACTGTAATGCCAGTCTGTCTGCAGTACACTGTAATGCCAGTCTGTCTGCAGTACACTGTAATGCCAGTCTGTCTGTCAGCAGTAAACTGTAATGCCAGTCTGTCTGTCAGCAGTACACTGTAATGCCAGTCCTGTCTGTCTGCAGTTCACTGTAAGCTAGTCTGTCTGTCTGCAGTACACTGTAATGCCAGTCTGTCAGTCAGCAGTACACACTGTAATGCCAGTCTGTCTGTCTGCAGTACACTGTAATGCCAGTCTGTCTGTCAGCAGTACACTGTAATGCCAGCCTGTCTGTCTGCAGTACACTTTAATGCCAGTCTGTCTGCAGTACACTGTAATGCCAGTCTGTCTGCAGTAGACTGTAATGCCAGCCTGCTTGGACAAAGTCAGCTGCATTAGGGGTTAGGTCTCGATATCAACCGTATCTGATTAACCAAACTTTCTGGTTTTCAGGGCTTTTAGCTCATTTTTGTCACATTCTGAAAAATTCCGCTCACTAACACAAAATGACTGAATCATACAAACTACAACCAATTTTTAAAAACATATTACTTTTACTTTTGAAATGTAGAGATTTTACATGCCCGCTACATGTACATTTTTGCAAATTTTACAATTATGTTATCATATTCTAAAACTGAGAACATGTGAATAAGTGTGCTCAATGTTTGTACTGTTGGGAAGCATCAGACAATTCTTCCATCATGACAATATTCCCTCAGCCACATGAACATGTTTAATATTATGATTCTCCACCTAACAACATCTCTCAAACTTGGGATGGCCTTTGTTGAGCCATTTTGTTTTGAATAAAGTGCAATGTCTTCCTTGTCTCGAAGAAAACTATCAGACAAAAACAATGTTCTAAGTCTCTGGAAAAGAACCATTTAGTTCAACAGTTCAGCTAACAGCCTCTTAAATAGCTTCTAACCATGTCATACCTGATGTAGAAATCTTTGTCATTCTCCACCATGGTCAGAACAAAGTCCAGCTGCTCTGCACTCCCTTCCGCTGGTGGACAAAGAAAGCAAAGAGACGAAAGATTAGACAAAGACTGAAGGCCTGAATGTCATCATTCAGCACTGCACACAGACACTGCCTCACACAATGCACTCGCACACTGCCTCACACAATGCACTCACACACTGCCTCACACAATGCACTCACATACTGCCTCACACAATGCACTCACATACACATGGATACAATCATGCTAAATGAGTGATAATGTTCAAAGTCTCCATTTGTCTCACACAGGGTAAACCATTTTTTGATTCGTTAACTCTTGTTGAACTGACAGTAACACAATCCCCCCCCTCCCCCAGCATCTCCTTCTCCCCTCCCCTCTACACAACAACCCCATTATAAACACATTACAAATATTGTCAAACGGCAAATATGGAAAAAAGGAAGCATCTAATTACATGACGGAGCATCAGCAACTACTACAAAACAATCTCATTCACAATACAAGAAGAGGAGGAAGGCAAAGTGTTCAGCCACACACATAAGACAAAGGACTGACAGTGTTCAACGTTCCCCACAACTGTTAACGGATCAAAGCTCCTTTCTGACCGGCTGGGTTTGCTCTCTCTCCCTCTCTCTTTCATCTTTTATTATCATTATCATTATTTTCTAGCTATGCTGCACTGACAGTTGGGAACCTGGTGCCTTCTGATCTGCAACAGCTGTCCAGGGTGTCTGAATTCACAACTCAACACCCAACATTTCCTGGAACCAGCAGTCTGAATCCTTTTGTTTCCTTTACATGCAGGAACAAGCTGCATTGTGCGTCATTACAGTGATCACTCCGGAAGTGATGAGAAGGGCTTGCTCCGTGAAACACAAAGTGAAAAGTGTGCAGTGATGAGAAGGGCTTGCTCCGTGAAACACGAGATGAAAAGCGTATCTTTAGTTCTGTCTTTTACAACTATTATGTGTTGGCTATATTTTTCAAGAATAAATACTGACATAAAAAGAAAGAAAAAAAAAAAAAACAGCATAGGGAAAGAGCTGGATTGCAAACAGTGAAATGAACAAGAAATCATCATTAAAAAAAAAAGTACCCAATACCCAAGTAAAAAGCCTACAACTGACAGCGGATGAAGTCGATGAGGCAGTCGAGGGAGGCCCAGGCGCACATCACGGAACACCCCATACTGGGCGTAGTTGCGGAAAATGGTGGCATCGCTGGGCAGGTGAGCGAAGCGCTGCAGCTGTCGGAGGGCGCGGACACAGCTGACGGTGACGGTGTAGCGATAGCACGGCAGCAGCTTCTCCAGGTTCAGGGATCGGGTGATCTCTTCCAGGATCAACTTCATGTCGGCCGACAGCGTCTCAGAACTGACCACCTGCCTTTAACACCATCACACAGTTTTGTTGAAGGGCTTTCTATACCACCTGTCTTTAACACCACAGCACATTTCTGTTGTAGGGCTTTCCATACCACCTGTCTATAACACCACAGCACATTTCTGTTGTAGGGCTTTCTACCACCACCTGCCTTTAACACCACAGCACATTTCTGTTGAAAGGCTTTCTATACCACCTGTCTTCAACACCACAGCACATTTCTGTTGTAGGGCTTTCTGTACCACTTGCCTTTAACACCACACACACATTTCTGTTGAAGGCCTTTCTATACCACTTGCCGACAATATTACATGACACTCTTATTGTCAGCTTAGGCAGCTACTGGAAACAATGCCAGACCACACTTTGTTTCCAATGCTACACACACTGGTATGGTTTTCTATGAAACATCAGAAAAAAGATGTCACGCATTACAGACTAAACATAGTAGATCTAGAAGTATAGACCCCCCCAAAAAAAAAAATGGCCACAGTAAGTCTCTCGATGATCTAATTCTTAACCTTTTCGTGACATGCCGTGCGATACTGATGGCAACTCTGTCGACCTGTTCATGACGAGCCATGCCCTGGTGACGGCAGCACTGCTGCACTGCCTGGACGCGCCGTGCCTCTCTGATGGCACAACTATAAAAAAATTCCCATGTTCTCTCTCGTCTACCGTCTAGGGGATGCAGCTGCCATAAATATTTAGAACAGGGTTCTAGCCACTGGAAGGGTAAGTTTACATGCACTAGCGATGACCTTTGTGACCCCTGAGTAGTCTGAACAAAGAGACCTGTCTGGCACTGGAAGGCACGTGTGGAATTTCCTGCTTCACCAATATATCAGGCAGAAGGAGAATGACATGTAGTGTTAGAACTGGTTCAGCAAAGCAGTTCAGAAAATGAACGGGGTAAATGTGTACAAGTTTATGAAAAAGAATCTGAGCTTGATTTATTTGCTCTGTGTATTTAAATAGTATTATATGTCTTATCACCTGAAACCAAAAGTGAAAAGTGTGTACTGTATGCAATAATTCAATTTCCTTTAAAAAAAAAAAAAATTCACTTGGATTACACATACTGAATACCTCAGGCTTTCTCTGCATCTGTTCAAAGTAAGAACGAAGTTTTATGCCCCTTTTCTTCCTCATTTGCTGTTGTCATACTAACCAAACAAACATAAACAAGATTGTGTTCTCCTATGTTTTACTTACGTTGTTTCTGTAACAGTAGCGTTGCTATTTTACGCCAAAATGTATTTAATTCCCTGCTCATTACAAAGTTCGCACTTTACCCTCTCAGTTGATATGTAACAATTGCTTGTTAGATTTATATTTGGAGACGCAAAATGAAATAAACAAAGTGTGAAAATTGCGCGACTGCAACTTGTAAGCACGTGCGGTGCATGCGCATGCAGGGAAGCGACATTGCTCTGCCGCGCTCGTCTGGAAAGTATTAGCGACCTTGAAATCCCATCCCCAATTTCCAGCTGACTGTCACTTCTGCAGCTTTTGTTTTCCTGTTGCACGTGATCTTGAAGGACTAATGAGAAATGGCATGCTTCAGTACTTTCCCCTTATGATGCTGGTCTGAATGGAAATGTGATTGGTTTTTCTGTGCCTTAACTAAACAGTCTGTAGAGTCATCAGCTGTGGTCTGAGCATTTCATTTTATATGAACTGAAATTATTTCATGACAGAGACAGCAGACCCCCAATGCAAGCACATCTTTTTAAATAACACACATTTGCAGTCCAGCATTGTGCAAACACTGTTAATAGTGTGTCCCTGTCAATAGTGTGTCCCTATGACTTTACAAAAAACTAACATTGGAAGATCGAGTTAAGACTGTAACTTGAAGTGCACAGGAATAAACAGCTATCATGATTACAAGTTTAGGTATGGGAAAAACACAGAGTAAAGGTGATTATAAACAAAATCATTTTCTTCAAGACCGAAGACTGGTTAACATATAGAAACTATACAATCATGTGCTCATGCCAATCAGCTTACCTCCCAGACAAAGGCTCTCTCTACAGAGATACGTTTTAAGGACAATTTCAAGATCATTACAGAAAGAGTCTATTTTACATCATACATCTGATAAAGAGTGTTCTACAACCCACCCAGTGATGAGAGACACCGATGACGCAGCCGGAGTGACGGTGTGAGAAATGGCATCCACCAGCGCCGCCCTGTAGTAGTTGTCAGAGTACTTGTTCTTGGAGTTGTCATTGTACTTGAAGAGGTCCAGCAGGAAGCGCAGTATTTCAGGAATGCACACCTTGTGGACGTCTCGCAGGTAGGCCATGGAGCCTACCATCGCCTGTCACATACAGGAACAGACACTAACAGCTTAGTCCATGCTGGAATCAAACTAGTCATAGTCAGGGTGAACATCAAATAAAAACGTTCTAAGAATCAAACGATTAACTGATACAAATCCTTTTATCTCATTGAACCCTGCGACCGACAAATTGTCAGCCAAGACATGCCCCCTCTCAGCGCCTGCAGGCAGCAAACTGTCAGCCCATGAACCCCACTTACTTTCACTTCAACAGTATGAACATTCATTAGGAAAATCAGATTACTCCATCGTGTCTTCCTTTCCAGTGACTTGGATAATTTCGACTGCTATTTTGAGCAGTTTCATACAATTACATGTTTTTTCTTTGTTTTAGATGTCGAAATGAGCAAATAAGCATGAAACATCATTAGACAAAAGTCACAGATGAGATCTTCCTGGATGATGGTTCCATTTTCAACCCCACAACTACTGGTTCTGAGCATTTTTTTTTTTTTAAAGCACTACACATATTATAGAACTTTTGGAAAACAAAAGGCCAAACTCACCCCTTCCCTCCTCTACATGACCACCTTGCACTAGAGTCTGTCTAAAATCTGCATGTCAGTCTGTGTGAGGTGCTGATGTTTATGATTGACCATGTGGTCATCCCTCCCCACTGTGAGGAATCAGCACGTCCAGGCAGACTCTTCACACCTTGGTCAACCCAGTCACTGTCACATGTACACAGACTGCACACTACTGTCCACATTGTCCTCCATTCTGTGGTGCCTGGGCTGCTAAATCATCCAGTCAAGGTGAACAACTGTCTGTATACCTGCCACTAACTGTTGTTGTTATTTACACTTGATAGAAGATGAAAAAAAGAAAGGTAGCTGCTCTACTGAAATTCAACAACTTAATACTCAAATCATCCAAATTAACCCAGGTGGTGGTAAAGAAATGTTGACTTATTCGTTGACTGGCAAACTGGTAACTGAAGAGTAACAATGGAGAGAGGTTAATGCACATGTGCATAAGAAAAATACACGCTTTCAGCATAGTATTTTTCCACACGCACACAACTGCATTCTTCTTCAATCCTCAGAGCTCGGAGTTTTGCTTATGTACTGCAGTCAAGTCCAGTCTTCTAGAGTAATGTCTTAACACATGATCTTCTTATCATTTTTTTTTTCAGTGTGAGTGTAGTCATCCATCCCTAAGCACAGGATCACCAAGTGTTCTACAAAAGACATGATGGAATTCAGTGTGTTCATTCTTCACAGATGGCACCTGGATGTCTCCTGTGAAGGACTGAGCTACCTGAATCATCATGACACCGTCTCCATTCAGGTGTCTGGCATTTCTACATTCACCCCCAGACATGGGAAAGCTGCTGGGCCCTGTGGCTGTCCTCACCTTCAGGATGAAGTAGTGTTGGAAGTTGCTGAAGTTGTTCTGGCGGATGATGGCGGGGCAGGAGTGAGAGCCGAACATTTTGCGGAAGATGGCCATCATGGCCGGCGGCCCTTGCCATGTGGACACCATCTGGTTGGCCACCTTGGTCAGGCAGGAGCAGGCCTGGGTGCGAACCTTGTAGAAGCAGTGCTCATTCTCAATGGTGTCCGTCAGAGCCATGCGGGTGGCCGGGGTGGGGAACTTCTCCAGGGCGAAAATGGCTTCTCTCTGCGCCACCACATCACGCTCATACTTGAGTTGGTACTGCCACATGTAGTCTGGCTGTTCCCACACCACCTGCAGCAAGAACACATCACAGAAACCACTGTCACCCTGAATGGACCACAAATGAAGCACAATAAAGCAAATCAGTGTGAAAGAAGGAAAATGAAAGGGGATAAGCTATTAAGCTATAAGGTTACTTCCTGTGCATGACTCTTTTAACATTTATTTCTTCTGTACACCTACATCTAAAATTCTCTTCAGGAAATTTGTCTGAAAACTGTATGAACGATACATCTGAGATGCTTTTCACTGGAACAGAAACTACTCTGGAATTTGCATTCATATTTATCTGTTGCTTTATGCCTGTCATGTGTTTTCTTTTCTTTTTTTTTTTTTTTTTGCTCATTTTTGTCCTTTATGGGGTGATGGGAAGCATGGGTGGGATTGCCAGTGTTTGTTTTCCATTCTTGCACAAAAAATTTATTCACAAAAAAACCAGCACAAAAACAAAAAAACTAAACAAAGAAAAAATTGCAGCTAAGCAGAAATTTGACATGCAAGCACCTGTCGCAGGAGATGCATGTCTGGATCGACACGCAGCCACAGGACTGGGGAGTCTGCATCCATGGCGGAGAGGTCCATGTCCACCTCCTCCCCAGTCATCAGGGGGATCTTCTTCTTTTTGTTTCGCCGGCTCTTGGAGTGGCAGGTGATCTCAAACTTGGTCTTGTTCTCCTCGATTTTGAAGGTGTGGTTGAACGACCCGTCCAACTCCTGGATGGTGACAGTGAGGGGGCCCACATAACGCAGCCCGCCCCGCGCTGACATGTCCTGCTTTATCTCCAGCTCCACCACATTACGCTTGCGGTTTGCCAGAGACAAGGGAACAAGTGAACCCTGGCATCAAGTTACGGACTTGCGGTTGAAGACAAAGTTGCCAGAGAATCTGGAAGGGAACAAGTGAACTCCTAGCATCAGAAGAAAAACTCTGAAATCGAGTGATGTGGAAAGATCAATACATGTTCCACTTGAAGGTAAGACAAACTTGGAGGACAAACTGGGGTGGAAAACAAACAAACAAACAATTGCACAATCACTTGTTTTTTTTTAAACCCACATTTGATGTTTCTGTTTCAACTTCATCAAGGTGTCACTGCATGTGGACTAGTCCATATACATTACACCACATCTGCTAAGTTTTGAGACCACACTACGCATGATTTACAGCTGATGGATAAATGAATCAACAACTAAAATGAGATCATTTAAGAAGAGGGTCTTGTGGCTATGACTTGGCAGATGTCCGACCTATGCATTAGCCCAACCTGCTGGTCAGACCTTGGTACCTACCTAATATTGGCGGCGCCATTGTTATCATCACTGTATGTGGGTGGCAAGTATACACCTGTGTGCGTATGGGTGTGTTAACAAGGACCCAAGTGTGTGTGTGTGAGTATATGACATGGTGCATGTGTGTGTGTGTGTACATGTGCATATGCGTGTGCATGTGTCTGTATGTATGTGAACATTTCTGCGAGTGTGTGTGTGTGTCTGTATACATGTGTGTGTATGTGTGTGTGTGTGTGTGTGTGTGTGTGTGTGTGTGTGTGTGTGTGTGTAAGTGTGCAGACATGCATGTGTATGTGTGTGCGTAATCTGTGGGTTTGTGTGAGCATGTTTGATGGGATATGTAGAAGTATGGAGGGAGTTCAAACATCAGCATACACGTTCATGAGGATCCAAAGGGTACCACTATTCAGATGAGAAGCCAGCATGAGTGCTCATCCTCTGTGGTCATTCTAAAAGCACACGAACTACACTATACACTTTACTGTGGTAAACCCTAATGAACAATACAATAAACCTCCCTGTTGTCATTCTAAACCCACATGAACAACATATAATACACCCACATGAGCAACACAACAACAAACCCACATGAACATGATAAACCCAAATGAACAACAAAATAAACCCACATGAACAACGCCATAAACCCACATGAACAAAATGACAAAGCCACAAAAAAAAACACGACAAACCCACATGAACAACGTAACAAAACCCACATGAAAAACATAATAACCCACATGAACATGAAAAACTCACATGAATAACATAATTTACCCACATGAACAACATAATAAACCCACATGACAAACCCCCACGAACAACATCATAAACCTACATGAACATAACAAAAACCACATGAACAACATAACAAACTCACATGAACAACATAAACTCACATCAACAACATAACAAACTCATATGAACACCATGACAAACACACATGAACAACATAACCAACTCACATGAACAACATAACAAGGCCACATGAACAACATGACAAACCCACATGAACACCATGACAAACCACATGAACACCATGACAAACCACATGAACACCATGTCAACCCATATGAACAACATGACACACCCATATGACCACCATGACAAACCCACATGAACAACATGACAAACCCACATGAACAACATGACACACCCATATGACCACCATGACAAACCCCAGTGAGGCCCCGCTCACCTGGCACAGCCGCTCTGCTGCACCCACTGCTCAATGAAGGGCAGGACGTCCTTGCCAGTGACAGTGTAGATGATCTGCAGGAAGGAGGAGGTGGAGATCAGCATGTTGCCCCACGTGCCGCACATCAGCCGCTGCTGGCTGGCCGAGGAACTCAGGGCCAGCAGTTTGTTCAGAACCTGCCCACCCACACAGCACTTTGTTCAGAACCTGCCCACCATCACACAGCTTTTTTCAAAACCTGCCCACCAACACAGCTCTTTGTTCAGAACTGCTAACCTACACAGCACTTTGTTCAGAACCTGCCACACCCACACAGCTCTTGTTCAGAACCTGCCCACCAACACAGCACTTTGTTCAGAACTGCTAACCTACACAGCACTTTGCTCAGAACCCGCCCACCCACACAGCTCTTTGTTCAGAACCTGCCCACCAACACAGCTCTTTGTTCAGAACCTGCCCACCCACACAGCTCTTTGTTCAGAACCTGCCCACCCACACAGCACTTTGTTCAGAACCTGCTCACCCACACAGCACTTTGCTCAGAACCTGCTCACCAACAAAGCAGTTTGTTCAAAACCTGCCCACCATCACAGCAGTTTGCTCAGAACCAGCAGTTTGTTCAGAACCTGCCCACCCACACAGTAACAGTCTCTCCGGAGTAACAGAAGCCTTCCAATAAACACTTCCTCCCTGTGAACACCTTTTCTTTTTTTGTCTCTAAAAATTCTTATCTTTGTCAATATTAGATTTAACTTTCAAAAAAGGCCTCTCTCACATATCAAAAAGTCAACCAACACACACATCAAACCAATCAGTCAACCGCTTCAACCAATCAGTTAACTAACATATCCAAACAATATAATCAGCTAATCAACAAATGCAACCAACCAGTTTACAAACCAACTTGTCAACCTATATAACCAACACCCTCAACCTGTTAATCAACACACCCAACAGTTGACATGCTAGGTACTACTACCCTGAAGTATCAAATTTGTGGATAGAACTTGGTGCTGCAATCTTTTGCTGATCGAGGATAAGAGAGAGACAACTGGACAACACTAACATGTTTTATAACTTCATAGTTCTCACTAAAATCTTCACTGAAGTCGCATCCAAATCTGATTTGTATGTCAGCATAATAAATTAGTTCCAACATTTTCAGTGGCAAATCACAGTCTTTGTGAGCTCAACAAATATGGTTGACAGACCAATCTTCCTGTTCACCAGAATTAAAACTCCCCCCCCCCCCCCCCCCACCACCCCCCCAGAATGACCACAAATATGGCCAGCTACAAGACAGAGGTATACGACTATTTCTTCTCCTTCTGCGTACGCAGGCTGATAATCCTGTGGACATCCCCTGTATTGGGAGTGGAGTTTTGTGTGTGTATGACCGTTTTTTATCCCGCCATTAAGGCAGCCATGCTCCAACTTCGGGGAAGGTGCATGCTATGTGTAACATGTCATCCATACCAACTGCCAAACTGGCCTTCTCTTCCAAAAGTTGGTGATGGGAATTTTACGTGTGTGCAAGATGTTATGCGTGTGTTCACACACGGAACCTCGAGTCTCATTCGAAGGACTGTATAGGAAATGGAGTCAGAACTAATGTTAACTCTGAGGGAAAAATCCCCCTGTACCGAAATGACCGGAGGAGATTCGAACCCGCAACCCCAAGAGTACGAGTCTGGCGCTCTACTACTGATCTATTTTGGCCCCTATATGACTATTCAGAAGTGTGTATCAGTTTGTGTTCAAGCCTGGCAAAGTCTTTTGATCTCCATTGTGCTGTGGGCCAGTCAATGAGTCTTGAACACATGCTAATCTGAGTTTGCATACTTCTGTTTCTGTTGTGTTTTATTTCAGGTTGAAGTATATTAACACAGGCTTGGGACTTGCTTTTCATGGATAATCTTCCCTTGTTTGTGTGCCTGTTATTGTTGTCTGTGCAAGGTGATGGGAAGTGTTTAGAAGTCTTCTTATTCATTGTATCTTTCATTCATGGTATGCATGGTGAAGAGAAGCCTAGCAGAGGTCTCCTTTTTTTCTAACTTTTTTTTCTATGTGCCTTTTGTGTTCGCAAGATGGCAGGTAGAGTAATGCTAATGTCAATATTTGCTCTGTGTTTTTCCAAGCGTGTGCTAGGCGATTTGTAGCGCAACTGAAATTTCTGTTTCCCACGTCTTTTTATTTAGCATGTGTGTGCTTGTTGAAGGGTAGTGTAAGCAGCAATGGTTCAATATTTGGGACCTGTGATGATGGATAAAAAGTAACTGTACTTGCCCATTATTTACTACTTACAGCCTCTGGCCTGAGTGTAGTTGTCCTCTCAGAAGCCTCACTCACCTGCAGCAGCAGCTCTGTGCTGACGTCCAATCAGAAACCTCGCTCACCTGCAGCAGCAGCTCTGTGCTGACGTCCAATCAGAAGCCTCGCTCACCTGCAGCAGCAGCTCTGTGCTGACGTCCAATCAGAAGCCTCGCTCACCTACAGCAGCAGCTCTGTGCTGACGTCCAATCAGAAGCCTCGCTCACCTGCAGCAGCAGCTCTGTGCTGACGTCCAATCAGAAGTCTCCCTCACCTGCAGCAGCAGCAGCTCTGTGCCGACGCCCAATCAGAAGCCTCCCTCACCTGCAGCAGCAGTGCCAACGTCCAATCAGAAGCCTTGCTCACCTGCAGCAGCAGCAGCTCTGTGCCGACGTCCAATCAGAAGCCTCGCTCACCTGCAGCAGCAGTGCCAACGTCCAATCAGAAGCCTCCCTTACCTGCAGCAGCAGTGCCAACGTCCAATCAGAAGCCTTGCTCACCTGCAGCAGCAGCAGCTCTGTGCCGACGTCCAATCAGAAGCCTCACTCACCTGCAGCAGCAGCTCTGTGCCGACGTCCAATCAGAAGCCTCGCTCACCTGCAGCAGCAGCAGCTCTGTGCTGACGTCCAATCAGAAGCCTCCCTCACCTGCAGCAGCAGCTCTGTGCTGACGTCCAATCAGAAGCCTCCCTTACCTCCAGCAGCTCTGTGCTGACGTCCAATCAGAAGCCTCGCTCACCTGCAGCAGCAGCTCTGTGCTGACGTCCAATCAGAAGCCTCGCTCACCTGCAGCAGCAGCTCTGTGCTGACGTCCAATCAGAAGTCTCCCTCACCTGCAGCAGCAGCAGCTCTGTGCCGACGCCCAATCAGAAGCCTCCCTCACACCTGCAGCAGCAGTGCCAACGTCCAATCAGAAGCCTTGCTCACCTGCAGCAGCAGCTCTGTGCCGACGTCCAATCAGAAGCCTCGCTCACCTGCAGCAGCAGTGCCAACGTCCAATCAGAAGCCTCCCTTACCTGCAGCAGCAGTGCCAACGTCCAATCAGAAGCCTTGCTCACCTGCAGCAGCAGCTCTGTGCCGACGTCCAATCAGAAGCCTCACTCACCTGCAGCAGCAGCTCTGTGCCGACGTCCAATCAGAAGCCTCGCTCACCTGCAGCAGCAGCTCTGTGCTGACGTCCAATCAGAAGCCTCCCTCACCTGCAGCAGCAGCTCTGTGCTGACGTCCAATCAGAAGCCTCCCTTACCTCCAGCAGCTCTGTGCTGACGTCCAATCAGAAGCCTCGCTCACCTGCAGCAGCAGCTCTGTGCTGACGTCCAATCAGAAGCCTCGCTCACCTGCAGCAGCAGCTCTGTGCTGACGTCCAATCAGAAGCCTTCCTCACCCTGCAGCAGCAGCTCTGTGCTGACGTCCAATCAGAAGCCTCCCTTACCTGCAGCAGCTCTGTGCCGACGTCCAATCAGAAGCCTCGCTCACCTGCAGCAGCAGCTCTGTGCCAACGTCCAATCAGAAGCCTTCCTCACCTGCAGCAGCAGCTCTGTGCCAACGTCCAATCAGAAGCCTTCCTCACCTGCAGCAGCAGCTCTGTGCCGACGTCCAATCAGAAGCCTTCCTCACCTGCACCAGCAGCTCTCTGTGCCAACGTCCAATCAGAAGCCTTCCTCACCTGCACCAGCAGCTCTGTGCCGACGTCCAATCAGAAGCCTTCCTCACCTGCACCAGCAGCTCTGTGCCAACGTCCCATCAGAAGCCTTCCTCACCTGCACCAGCAGCTCTGTGCCAACGTCCAATCAGAAGCCTCCCTCACCTGCAGCAGCAGCTCCATGCCAATGCGCTGCTCCAGCATGCGGATCACCAGCAGCGCCTTCTTCTCCATCATTTCTGCGTAGCGGGCGGGACGACACGGTGTGGGCGTTCTTCACAGAGAAGGGCAGGTTTGATTCTCGGCGTGAAGGGTCCAGCAGGATGCCTCCCACCTGTTGCTCATAGTCGCTCACTTCTTTCACCAGCTGCACAACACATGCACCACCAGATGGATGGAGCTTTGTGCCAAGCTGTTTGTAGGTGACGGCAATGCCAAAAAAAAAAAAAAAAAAAAAAATGATCACATTTTTCCTTCTACCAATTAATGGATGCATTCATGTTCACTATTTAGTTACAGATATCAGCTAAAGGAAAATGCAATTTTTTTTCTGATAAAAGAAATGGTAATATGGGTGCATAGGCTCTGAGCAGAGAATGTCTGACTTTTGGCAGTCATAATTTCATGTTTTACATCACAACAGTGTTTTGGTTATAGCAATTTGGGTATTGAGTAAAATGTTAATGTTTTATTGTTTTCCCATTCACATGCAACAACAGTGTTTTTTTTTTTTTTTTTTTTTTTCTGTCCCCAACCTCTGCGCGACTTCAGAGGCAGTGCACCCACGCCGCTCATTCCGACACCCCCGTCACAGCCACAGCCCGGTTGGCCCTGCCGCAGCCCCGGCACCCGTAATCCACAGGGAACAGTCAATGTCAAGTCGTCAAGAGGCAACCCACCGGAGGAGACACACTGCACTGCTGCCGAGTTACTTCGGTGGTGTTCAGTGGCGCCTGTTCTGATCTAACATACGCAGGATACCACCTACTAAGCCCCCTACTGACGACAATAATTGCTTAGTCACGGAGCCGGCGTGAGTGAGCTCTCCCCCCGGAGGGCGCCACCATGTCCGTCCTTCACATGCAGCCAGCGACAGCCCCCATGGACCTCGCCGATACCAGTGACCCCCCCGGACGGAAACAAACCAAGGCCACAGATGTGGAGAGGACATCGAAATTGAGGTCACCATGAGAGCAGGGCATGAAGGGCCACAGAATTTGAGACTTTTTTTTTTTTTTTTTTATATACTGATCGATGACAATGTGGATGATTAAGATGATGCTACAGATTTCCATTTTGGTCTGGGACTACATGACAGGGCTGTACTCTACGCTTCCCTTCATAATATATCCCGCCGTCAACCAGGCCCGAGAGATACAGGCACCTGCAGTGCTGGTCAAGAGATTTGAGCAACGCTCTCTCAGAAACGCATCCATTAAGTGGATGAAACTCGATTGTGTGGTCCCAGTCTTCCCAACTGAGTCCGCAGCAACTCAACTCTGGGTAGGAGCCGGTCGGGGCAGAAAAACACACATGACTTCTGATGGGATTCGAACCCACGACCTCCCAGCCGGGAGTCCGCGACGCTAACCACTTCGCCACGGCGGCTGGTACAACAGTGTTTTACATGTGTATTAAGAAGTGTAAATTGAATAAAACAATTTGCCAGTTGCCAAGGAAAAGGAATGTTATTCATCCACTGCCAAAGAAATATGTGCATTTATTTGTACAGCTAACATAGCAATTAAACCTTGCAGCTTCATAGTGCAACTTCAGGTGGTAATTGTTCTTGCTAGCTTCACGTTCATCGTCCACGTATAAAACATGCAACAGAAGTCACTAAAAACAACTCTATAGTTTCTTGTAGTAATAAATGCAGCGAATACACTGAACTTGCAATACCAGCCACCAATGATACAATGACAGAGGTACAGAGACAGTAGATTTGAACCCAAACAGCAGCATACTCTCTGCTTGGCCCTTTTTAGCCGTTCCTGGCTCCTATCGAGCTTGTGGAGTGATCTGCAGACTCAAGGCAAAGACTGAAACCACAGCATCCCAGTCTGATCCACTGAACTGATGTGTCTCTGAATACATCCAAATTTTCCTCGTGAACAAAACAATTGCCTTGTATGATCCCCCTGGTCTTGGCATGAGTCAAGTGGCAGTATCAAGTGATCTAATGAAGAACAGAACACAGCTTAGCCTTCGCACTACAGTGGACCACAATGGAATTCTACACCTTCGTCTTAATCTTCATGGAAGTGATCTGGAATCTGTACTCATGAGAGCAATCTTGAGTTTGTACTATGACAGCAATCATGTTTGTATACTCACGACAGTGATCATATATCCCTGTTCATGACAGTTTTCATAAAGACAAGAAATGATAAGATAAAGTTCACTACCTCAAAAGGGTAAACTTTTTCAGATGCAACATTTAATAACACAAAGGCAAAAATGGACCGAACATTGAACATGTATGAAACAAGTAATAAAAATATTTCTGAAATGACAATAACAAAAACACAATGTTTAATAGTCATACACACATGATGTTATCAATGTACCTCTAAAATGAACCTCTAAATCTTAATCTGAACTGATATATGTGTATATATATATATATAAAGTTGGCAATAGAAGGGCATCTGTGAGTCATGACCTGGATATGACCTGACCCCCTTAGACCGTAAGGAGTTCAAGGTTGAAACAGTTGTCTGAGGGGGATTTCTTCTCTGAGGACCTACTGTCAAGCTCTCCCTAAAGTTCTTCCTACCTCTCTCTCTCTGAGAGAGAGAGAGAGAGAGAGAGAGAGAGAGTGAGAGAGATCTGTATCACATTACTCAAAACAGGTCAAAACACAAAGGACAGAGCACAGAATAGTGCTTTTTTTTCATACACAATGCAAAATGGACAAATGTTTTTTTCAACAACTCACAATAGCGATCATGTATCTGTATTCATTGTTGCCGAACATCTTCTTTTGGAAAAGACAGGAGAGATACCCAGCAATCCCTTTGGTCAGCCAGGCGTCCGCCCTGAAAAAACACACACACCTCACTTCACCACACACGCCCACCTCAAAATCTTTCCATCAGGAGACGATGTGAAAATCAGGAACAAATTGAGGTTTTCACAAAATTTCTGGAACACGCTATGTCCTTACATATGTGATGACACGCTGTGGAACATGTACGCACATACACACTCTCACATGACAGCTGTCTGTCTGTTCAGCGCCTCCACCTCACTTTGCCTCTGTTCTGTTTCTTCCACAGCTCATATATGGATAATGTGTGTGTGCACAATATCTGTGTTGCGAATTCCCATCTGCTATTAGGTTTGTCCACCTGTGAATGAAAAGGTTTCCACTTTTCAAGGCTGGAGAACGGCTGACTTGAAAAATCTCTGAAAAAGGCTAGGGTCCAGGGGCCACCTAGGCGCTGGTGGTGTCCAGGGGCAAACACACACACAAACACACTTTGACACACCCACACACCCAAACTTGTTTCAGTGATGGTCACTTGCTTCTTCTTAGCTGCCGCTAACACACACACACAGATTCATTATACTAATAACTTTACCATCAACAGATATGCATACTGCAATATGTCATTTTCGAGATAAAGATGCTTCTTAACTCGTTCACTTGCCACCTTTTATTCGCCCGGAAAAGACTGAAGAGACGCACGATGATGAAGTGGCCAAACGGAAGAATATTCTGGATAAAAATCTCATGCAGCAAGCGACCAGCTTTTCTGGCAATGGCTCCATCATGCTCGTGGCGGAGGGTGAAGAATATTCAGAAGGTGCACCTTCTATGCCTTCCATGTCTCTGCTTCCTAACCACTCCCCCCCCCCCCCCCCCCCCCCCCTCCCTCCCTCCCCAAAAGACAAAGCTTGGGCATAAACACAACCAGTAAAAACGGTTGGATGAATCGCGTTCACCAACATACTTGGCCACCACTGAACTGGTGTGATTAATACATGCATAAACACAGAGATTTACCATAAGTGCATAACATCTATGGGCAGCAACTCTTGAACAGAAACATGGAAACCTGGACTGGAAACACTGGATATGGTACGGAACTCGAAGTGATTAAATGGTCCGAACTTTTTTTTTCAGTGGACCTTTTTTTTTCTCCTCAGATGTTTGTTTTTTTTTCCTGCCTCTGAAAGTCTGGTGCTTTTCTCAGAAATCCGCGGATCTGGGAAGAGTTCTCCAGCCTGATTTACTCTGGGGACATTTCCTTTCTTCTTCTTTTAGCACCACCCAAAATGGCTGCCGATTTTTATCTTTTTCTGTAACAAATTTGGCCATTTTGAGACAGTAGTCACCTCTGCGGCACTGCAATGGTTCCTTCTCCCCCTCCCCTTTTTCTACACATGTTTGTATAACATAAATGAAAATGACCCCGATGCACCTGTATCACATCACTGGTAATGGTCACCACCTTCTGGACAATGGCCTGGCATAACTTGCACTGCTTGAATTCCATGCGTTCTATTTCCACCAGCAAATCATTTTTCTCCATGGCACTGGGCAGTTTCCCCTACAGTTACTGTCTCAGAATCCATGTCCTCCTCGACAGAGGAACATCTGTAGACGGCAGTGCAGTGATAAGAAGATAGACTTTTGCCAAGTAAGATTATGGCAGTATTAGTGTCTCAGAATTCATGTCCTTTGTAATGGGAGGCAAACATCTGCTAGGTCAGACAGCGGCCTCTTGTTTGTTATGATGCAATCTGGCGGAAGAGTGGGGTGTGGGGCAAAGGGGGTTACAGTTCTTAAAAAGTAGGATTGTTAAAAAAATTAAAGATCGTATGTGGTCTCCTGATTATGGGTAAGAGCGGATGACAACACACTCTGTCCTGCATCTATTTCATGTCTTTCTGTCTCTCTCTTGGTCTCAGTTTCTGCATGGATTCCCAGGTACAAATAATGTACCATTTTTTTCTCTCCCTTGATTACCTGCATACACCTGATATACAACATGCAACAGTCACATTCAGCCTCATAAGGAAGGCAGCAAAAAGTTCAATAATTAAGAAAGCTTGCTTCCATAGATCTACAGATGATCTTCTCTTACAGACGTCAGTGTGAACACAGCTGATACACCCTACACACTGGTCAATTGTTAGCCCCTTCAAACTATACATGTTCTCAGCTTCAGTCTGTATGCTCTGAAAAATGCACGTTAACAACACTAAAGCAGCAAGAAAACTGTACATCACCAATGGAGGTGTCTTTGATCCCAATTTTGGAACATGCAATTGAATCAAACTGACGATTACACAGTTCTGTAAACCATTTCATGAACAGCTGATGAACTGAATGTTAGTGGGACCAACACTTTTTCAAAATGGTACTTAATGTCAGTTTCTCACGATACACTCCCTCCCCATATTACAATGCACCTTATCAAAGACAACAAGAAAAAAGCTCTCACCACACTTTGACCCACCTGCCTCTCCTTCAAAAAGAACCATCCTCCCCTAAAAAAAAATCTGCATGACATTGGAATTTCAAAATGTGAATTGTAGATAAATACCTTTTTACTGTCACTATGTTATGCTGCATGCATTTCACTACTGAAGTTTTCAAAAGCCCCAGATGAACTCCTGAAGTTGGATACTGTATTGCCCCCTGACCCCCGAAAGTCCAAACTGTACAAAATTTAAGGGTATTAAAAAAATCTAATAATGGATTTAGTTTGATGTGCATGCCTTTGTTCATGTGCTGTTAGGAAGTTTATTACTGACTTCAATGGTTACTCACTATCAATGGAAAATCAGAAAGTCAATCTGACCACTGACACTAACTCCCCGCTTCTTGGCTTCCTAACACTCTGCCTCCAAAGAGAGAGTCTGAGGCATACCTCAAACCATACAGTCTACACTGTTGTGTGTGTGCCAAACCATTACACTGACCACAGTCAGGTTAAATGGACTGTTCTCTTACAACCATATCCAAGGTTCTTGCCAATCACCTCAGGATATGGAAAACAATTTTTTCTCTTGCTCAAATCAAAGCACACTGCAAAAGATAGCCACAAGCACTCAAGCAGATGCCTCAAAATGCATTGTCTTAACACTCAATCTTATCCAAATAACCAGTATGAAAACGAAATATAAGTTCACCCTTGATGGACAGCATGACAATTTACCATTCCATCCATCATGAAGTCATGGCAGACAGGTGGATGACAATCAAAGGTTAAACACAGTAAGTACTATGCTGGAAAAGACCTGTTTGTTTCAAACAACAATGTAAATCATGAAAAAATGAAAAAAAAACAACAACAACAGAAAAGAGCTGACCATGACTGCATGGAGATGAAGCAGCCAAAAACTGCTCAGCCACGAGGCGCGCCATCATTTTGCGGGTTGTCAGCGTCTGGTCGATGATGCGCGCAGAATGCAGCAGGTTGGTGCTGCCGTGAACAAAAGTCAACGTTCAACCTTCAACTGTTTAAAAGTACTTTGAAAATGATCCTCCACCCCCCCCCCCCCCCCCCTGCCCCTGCCCCCTCCTCTTCACATTCTAAGAGAATTCCACACCACCTCCCCCCCCCCCCTGCTCCTGCCCCCTCTCTTCACATTCTAAGAGAATTCCACAACACATTTGAACCTGAGTATAAAACTGTAACTTCAAAAACTCAGGTGTGAGAAATGTGACGTTGTAATTTCTAAATAACACTAATCTGAAAAAATGTCACATACACAAGCACACACACATGCACACACACATGCACACACACACACACACACACACACACACACACACACACACACACACACACACACACACACACACACAAAGTTAATCTACAAAACGCCACACTGTAAGAGACAAAAGTGTAGTATGGACAAGTGAAAGTATAATCTGACAGGATGCACAGCAAAACCTCTAAATCCTTTTACAGTAACAGCAAGTCAACAGATTCACATTCACATTCTTTGTGGGACCTCCTTCCTTATGCCATCTTGGATCGGAACTGGGTCGCCTGCTAAAATTGATTATCCTGCACTACATTATCCTGCACTAAATCATGCTGCAATAAATTATGCTGCAATAAATGCCATTCAGCAACAGAACTGCCGCCTGGAACCACAACAGTTGAGTGCTGTTGCAAGCACCATCCACCGTGGTTGGCTTTCACTGTCTTGCATGAAGAAGCGGCGTTCTCAGTTTGACCATAGAAGCTGCTCTTTTGAAAATTTCAAAATGGCGACCTCTGAAGTGGACGAAGTACAAGAAGTAGAATGAACTTTCAAAAGTGTCATTCATTTTGCCCAACGTAGAAGGTTAACAGGTCTGAAAATACAAAATTGTCACACACAAAAAACTCTTCAACTTGTTAAAATCGTAATTTCAAAAGCTACACACAAAAACTTTATCATTTCAGAACACCTCTAGCTATCCAACCAATATACAAGATGTCCAAAGCATTTCGGAACAATAGCATACTTTTGGAGAAAAATGCAAACAACCTCTTCATACTATTCCCCTACCTAGCACTACCCAGCTACCCTTTCCCCATAGCACTCACCTCAGGATACTCATGGTGGCATAGGCATCGCCATCAACGTAGCTCTCATCCACAAACACTTGTTTGTAACACGTGTACGGGTAGCGCGGCTCGACATCAACTCTTCATAGAATTCAAATGACTGTAACCAAATATACAACTGGAATCGACCATCAAACTTTAACAATACGGAACAGTAATAAACAATAATGTGTACTATGTGCTGTAATTGAAAACTCAATTCTCTCTCTGTATGTGTTGGCCATATGATATATTAAAGCTTCCCTTTACAATTTCATACTAATTAATATCTGCATATGTTTGCTCACACACACACACACACACACACACACACACACACACACACACACACACACACTCAAGCAGCCTTGCGATTTTGAAGGATAAAAGACTTTTAAGCATTTATTTATGACTGAAACTTGCCAACTTGATTAGCTAAATTTTTGATGATAATTAAATCCAAACAGTGTCAAATAATACAAAGACGGCTGTTACCTAATAAAAACAAAAGCCCTAACAAAAATAAAAAAAAATGGCAAGAACATGAACATTATGCATTCATTCATCAGTCTCACACATGCAAATAATTATGTTTTCCAGTCATCCCTCTGCAGATGAAAACATCAACAAGCAGGACCTACTGATCTGAAAAGGTCATTCATCCACACTATTCATTCCTCCTCAACAATGCTTCTCAAAGGCTCTGTTTCCAAAAGTTATATTAAAATAAAACCTCCCTGTTGAGTACATTCAATATTTTGGGGGAATACAGGGAAATGATACACCTTAAGGTACAGGTGGGACTCAGAAGTCTTGCCCTCAAGTGCCCAACAAACCAGCTGAGAGCAATCCTGCGCCACACTTGGAAGCCTGCGCCGTGTTCACAAAGGTGGTGCAGGCAAGCACATTACATTCCATTAAGACCTAAAGGGAGATAATTAGTCCCTGGCAGATACCATTATTTATGGCCACTGGATGTCGCCACGACAGAACCTCCATGGGAGTGTTCCCATGGGTGTCCCAGCCCATATTTCATGACTGCAGAGCCCGCTGGTAAAACGCCACCAGTCAATCAACTGACTTGTGCATCCTGCAACCTCACTTGTTGCTGTTCTGCTGACAGTGAAAACAATGCTACTCCTGACATGAGCAAGCTTCAGCCTCACGGTCCTATGTGCCTCTGAAAGGAATCCCCCATTACAAGTCCTTCCCGCTATCTACAGGACTCTCCTGTGGTAAACAGGTCTTTCCTCAAAGCCACTGGGCCTTTCCTCAGAGTCTGCCCAAGGCAGACAAGGAAAAGATACACCCAAAGGTCGGGGTGGGACCCACAGAAATCTTGAGGATACAGGCTTCATATAATACAGTCCTTGTGTGATACTGAAATGAAAAACTACCCAGTGAAATCTGAAGTCAATACAATGCTGTACCAGGTTTTGTTTACCGAAATGACTACAGCATGGAAAACCAGTTTGAAATATGGAATACATATTTTAATGACTACAGCATGGAAAACCAGTTGAAATATGGGATAAATACTTTGACTACAGCATGGAAAACCAGTTGAAATATGGGATACATATTTTAATGACTACAGCATGGAAAACCAGTTGAAATATGGGATAAATACTTTAATGACTACAGCATGGAAAACCAGTTGAAATATGGGATATATACTTTAATGAATACAACATGGAAAACCAGTTGAAACATGTGATACATACTTTAATGACCACAGCATGGAAAACCAGTTGAAATATGGGATAAATACTTTAATGACTACAGCATGGAAAACCAGTTGAAATATGGGATAAATACTTTAAGAACAAAGACTGATCCCAGATGCTGTGATTCTGAAATAATAGTGGCACTGACAGACATCGATCAATACTGACTGGTCACTAAGCTCACAGGACGCTACACGACGACTGCTGATGTAAAATAGCACTATAGAAGGACAGCTACACAGATATCCATCATAGTCCAAACCACCAGCAGTCAGGTCTTACACCTTTGAATAACAGAGCATATAAAATGGACGGCATGTAAACACCATAATTTGTACTCCAAATGGTGAGTCAATACAAAAAAAAAAAAAAAAAAAACGTGGCCAAGGTCTCATTTTGCTCGCCACAGCTAGTAATTAGCCACGTGTTCAAATGCACTCCAACTGCCCCCTTTCTTTACTGAGTTATCTCCCTCTCCTCCCTCCATGACAGGTGAAGAAGAGCAGTGTACCTGATGAAGGTAGCTGGTGGTATGCTTCATGATGGACTGGAGGTTGGGCAGACAGAAGTGGGTCACCTCATGCATGTTGGGATCCACATGGATCTCAAAAGGTCTGAAAACAGATCCACAGGGATCTCAAAAGGTCTGAAAACAGATCCACAGGGATCTCCAAAGGGCTGAAAACAGATCCACATGGATCTCCAAAGGGCTGAAAACAGACCCACATGGATCTCCAAAGGGCTGAAAAAAGACCCACATGGATCTCAAAAGGGCTGAAAAAAACAGATCCACATGGATCTCCAAAAGGCTGAAAACAGACCCACATGGATCTCAAAAGGGCTGAAAACAGATCCACATGGATCTTAAAAGGGCTGAAAACAGATCCACATGGATCTCAAAAAGGGCTGAAAACACATTCACATGGATACAACACATTCAGGTGGTTTTTAAACAGGTCTGAAAGCATATTCACATGAATAAAACACATTCAGGTGGTTTAAACAGGTCTGAAAACATGTTCACATGAATAAAACACATTCAGTTGGTTTAAACAGGTCTGAAAACATATTCACATGAATGAAACACATTCTGGTGGTTTAAACAGGTCTGGAAACATATTCACATGGATTAAACACATTCAGGTGGTTTAAACAGGTCTGAAAACATTCCCATGATAAAAACACATTCAGTTGAGTTTAAACAGGTCTGAAAACAGAACCACATGGATTACACACATTCAGTTGAGTTTAAACAGGTCTGAAAACAGATCCACATGGATTACACACATTCAGGTGAGTTAAAACAGGTCTTAAAACAGATCCACATGGATTACACACATTCATCTGAGTTTAAACAGGTCGGTCTGAAAACATATTCACATAGATAAAACAAATTCAGGTGAGTTTCAACAGGTCTGAAAACATATTCACATAGATAAACAAATTCAGGTGAGTTTCAACAGGTCTGAAAACATATTCACATAGATAAAACAAATTCAGGTGAGTTTAAACAGGTCTGAAAACATAATCACATAGATAAAACAAATTCAGGTGAGTTTCAACAGGTCTGAAAACATATTCACATAGATAAAACATTCAGGTGACTTTCAACAGGTCTGAAAACATATTCACATAGATAAAACACATTCAGGTGAGTTTAAACAGGTCTGAAAACATATTCACATGGACCTCAACTGATAACACAAGTTCACATGGATCATCAAACACAAAGTCTCAAAATGAACTATAATGGTCTCAAGCAGTCTGACTGCACATTTGCCAATTCATCTGTTTACTGGTTCTGCTCAAATGATCACACAGTTTTGTTTTCACACTAACTATCCATGCCTGTCGACTGACTCCTTCTCTTACAAGAGTGTGTGTGTCTACTGTGGCCCTCGGGCACAAAAGAGTCAACTGAAAATCGTCCCGATGTGGCAGCCACAGTGGGAAGGTCGGAGGGAGGGGGTTGCTTAGTGACACAGACTCCTGGCTGGGAGGTTGTGGTTTGCATTCCCATCACAGCTCTTCATTTGTAGGGGTTTTTTTGTGTGTGTGTGTGCCATAACCAGCTACTACACAGAGTTGAGTTTCCTATGGGCATAACTGGTAAGACCAGGATTATAGAGATGAGCTTCATCCACTTCATGGATGCATGTCTGACCATGCTGCTCAAATGTTCTGATCACCACAGCTGGTATCTGGATTACTCAGACCTGACTGACTCCAGAAAACAGTATGACAGTAAACATCTGATCCTCATGTGTGGCCCTCCATCCCTGCTGTCATGCTGATACCAGTTCTGGTTTTCTCTTCACCCTTGGCAAGGTTCTGTTGCGGTTGCCAGTACTGGTAGATTTATGGGGACTGTGGCCGGGCATGTGTAGCGGCACTACCCAAAGGGAGAACTCACTTGTGCTGGCTCTGTGACTAAGTAATTATTGTAGCTGATGTCCTGCATATGCTGAATCAGAACGGACAATGCCGACCACCACTGAAGTGACTCAGCAGCTACACAGTGCCTCCTCTGGTGGACTGCCCATGATGACTTCACATTGACTTCTCCCTGTGGACTGCCTCATGATGACTTCACACTGACTTCTCCCTGTGGACTGCCTCATGATGACTTCACACTGACTTCTCCTGTGGGACTGCCTCATGATGACTTCACAACTGACTTCTCCCTGTGGACTGCCTCATGATGACTCCACACTGACTTCTCCTGTGGACTCAGCCTCATGATGACTTCACACTGACTTCTCCCTGTGGACTGCCTCATGATGACTTCACACTGACTTCTCCCTGTGGACTGCCTCATGATGACTTCACATT
>JADBJO010008969.1:0-30000 GCA_016801955.1 Conus betulinus | reverse complement strand
AGAAAAGAAAAAACAAGGGCTTTTCGAGGACATCAGAAAATGATAAGGACAGACTCTTACCTCTGCAGAACAAATCATACATAACGTAAAGTCACAGACCTAGGTTTGGCATGTTGGTAAATTTACTTTGAGGCCATTATATTTTCAGTACAGTTCAGCGGTTTTATTCATCATTTCTTCATCACAGAAGATTTAACACAAATTTCATTTTCCTTTTTTACTACAATTTTCTTCTCATATTTTTCTCTTTTAATAAACATGATTCTTTTATCTGCCGGACTATGACAACCTTTATTTTCATTTTCTTTCACAATTTCTTCTTAGATTCTTCTTCTTTTTTGACTAAAACATGATTGCCTTATCTGCTGGACTATCCATGAGTGACCCTTCACAGCCAAGTAATGAAAAATACACTTGTTTCTTACAACTAATCCATCCTACCTCCTAAATTCCTCTGAGTATTTCCAGAGCAGAAAAGAGCAGTTTTACAGTAAAACATGTTGTTCAGCCTTTCTTTGTCTGAGAACTGTCTTCTCAAATAAAAAAAAGAAAAAAAAAAAATCTTCAACAGACGCATGAAAAGGTTTTTCATGAAATTGACCAGACCATTTCCAAGGCAATGCACACGGATGTTCTAAATATACTCATTACATACTGCAAAACACCTGCTTTGGTTATGTCATGGTTACAGTTGCAGAAGAGCACTAGTCCACAGATGGTGCATTTTCAGCGTTTTCTTCTGTAGGCACGCCACACTTGATGGACTGGAAAGGTGTACTGGAGTTAGTCACTTGCTTCAGACTTCTGACTGCTTATCTGTTCAAGAATTTTGTGGTTAGCCCTGTCTAAGTTACACAATCACATTCAACTGTGTAGCTGCGTAGTTTTGCAGAAAACGAAGTGTAGTTTTCACTGGTTAAAAAGTAGAGTAGTCAGGTTTACATCCATCAAACAAAAACACCAATAACCACTTGCATATATGTAAGAAGCTAAGTAACAAGCAGTTTTCAATAAAAAGGGTCTTCTACACTATGTAATGTGTATCCAATGTTTCTGCCCCTCCAAAATAAACACCTGTCTAGGACCACTAGCAAAGCTGTGCATGGACCTGTTCTCAAACCGCAAGGATCTTCAGCCTACACCATGGACAGATCTTCAAGGTTTTGTGTCCCCTCCAGCCCAATGTCAAATCGTCAAGTCCTCCAAGGAATGTGGGACCTTGTATACGCACATAGGAATTTACTAACAGCTGTTAAAAAGAAAAAACAAACAAATAATTTGCTATATTCTGTGAACTAAATAAATTATAGCGTCAAACTCTTTACTTCCTCCTTGCTTTAGTTACTCAACCATTTCTCTCCAATTTCAAAAAGAAAAAACACACACACACACACACACACAAATAATTTGCTACAGATTTTGTGAACTATATAACTTCAAGCTCTTTACTTCTTCCTTGCTTTACAGTTAATCAATCATTTCTCCAATTCACCTCAACTTCTTTTTCTTTTCAACGCTTCTTCTCACATTTGATTTTTATCAAGGAAATGGGGGAAAAAAAAACTGGAGCAAACTGAGGTAAAGCTGCTCCAAAATGGAAAACAAGAATGACAGAACTTGAACAGATTTAAAGAAAATTTTAAATGAAGCAGGGGACAGTAGTGTAATAATAATATAGGTATGTATTATCTCATCAGGGGAGCAAGAGTTACCTTCTTTGCTTGTTATTTGAAACAGAATAAGCAAATGTCAGAATGCTGCACTACTGAACAAGGGAGGGAACTGCATTTTTTTAAGTGCCCAGTATAGTTCATCAAAAGTTGCTTCTGTTCTCATTTGTTGACATACATCTTTTTCAAGTGTTTCTGTAAATGTCTGGATTCAGTCAAGTAAAGAGACAAGTACTTTTTTGAGAATCTCTGGCAGCAAGCAAAACCAGCAACCACTGATGAGTTGTATGCAATAAAAAATATGGAGAGAAAAATAAAACACAATAAATCTTCAGCCCTTAGGCTGACTACATTTTGACGTTCTCTCACAATGAAAGTGATGTTGAAAATAATTCTGAAGAAGCTGGTCCAATGACATGCATTGTAATTTTTACGCAATTATGATGGCTGAAAGGGTGTGTGTGTGTGTGAGATGACAAAGCAATAGTTATAAGTAGCCCGTGAGTAGCTTCGCAGATGTCCTGTGTATAATTTCGATCAAATGGCCTCTGAATACTGAAATGACTATGCAGCAATCTGGCATCTCTTTTGGTGGGCCACCTCACAATAAACTGATATTGATAGTTTCCCCTGAGGACTGCAAGCTATCGTATGACAACAGAATGAGCCTGGATGCGGCTGTGTACAACTAACAAAATTAGCAATATGAGAATATTGTCTCTGACATGAGACACTAAAAAACACACACACGCACACACAACAAACACACACATGAAAATACACACACACACACACACACACACACACACACACACACACACACACACACACACACACACACATCGTTTCTATGTCCTTTATAGCCCATCCAACAATGAAGGCCCCCATGGGCTACTTTCTCCAATAAATCCACAGCAGTGATCAAAAGTCATAAAGGATACCGCACTGTTTACAGTTGAGTTTAATCTGTCGTAGATCAACTCTCAGAGGGTGGATGGTCAGCTCCACATAACCCTGAAATACACAGCGGGCATTAAACAATTTCAACTTTTTTTTTGGCAAACACAAATGATTCCATGCAAAGGAGGTACACACACACATACACAAATACACTCATGTGCACACACACACAGTTCCATACCATGTCAAAGCAGAGGTAAGGTACTTCGTAATCTTACTGCAAAATGTCACATATTGAAATTTCATTCCCAAGGTTAAACATGTACGCTCAAGACATACAAGAACCAATGTTTTCTTTCTTATCTGATCATCATATATGTCAGGCATCTCACCATACCGATAAATCACGGAAAGAACTGCTGGGCAGATTTGGGTTTTTCATCTCACTCATGTTTCCAGAGTCACAGACCATGTTTAAGATTGTTTTGCGTATGTATGCCCTGAGTTTTTTTTCCCCAAGAACAATAACATCCTGAGCATTTGGAGACAGGATTAATTATACCACTGCACCCTTTTATGATATGGAACACAGCACACACACACACACACACACACACACACACACACACACACACACAGTAATACACACAACAGTGACAGAATGAGACAGAAGGAAAGGGGGGGGGAGACACAGAGAGAGAGAGAGAGAAAGAGAGAGAGAGAGAGAGAGAGAGAGAGAGAGAGAGAGAGAGAGAAAGAGAGTCCGTGTGCGTGTGTGTGTGTGTGGCTGTATATGTATGTGTGGGTGTGTGTGAATAGCGCTGGGTGGGGGGGGGTGGGGTGGGGGGAGGAGGCAAGAAAGAGTGGGAAGGAAGAGACTGCAGCCAGGTGGGGAAGAGAGGAAAGGCAGCAGTTGTCAATGAGTCATGAACAAGTGATAAACAGGCCAGCAACATAATCAACAGTGATCTTCAACAAGAAGGATGGTAAGAAAACTGTATGTGGAAGTGAACGGGAAGAAACTGACAGGCACAGAAAATCAAGTGCATATGGAAAGGAAGTGGGAGAGGGAGTCAGTCCCTTATAGCAACCAACAAACATCTGACGCCCAGGATGGTTGCCCTCCCTAGCATCAAGTAGGGAGAGAGAGGAAATCAAAGACCTCTGACCAGAGATGAAAAAAAAAAAAGATACTGCCGATTTTCAAATGCTAAGCTCAATCTTCCCTTTTATTTTTACTTCTTATCCTCCTAATTCTATCCACCCACCCTCTTTCCTCCTTCTAGAGCTCTTGTTCTCTCTCCTCCCCTGCTTTGTTTGTTTGTTTGTTATTTTTTTCTTAACCTATCCTCATTTTGCAATCTCTCTTAATATTGTCATTTTTGTGGAATGCAGTCTTATTATCATTTTTTTTTTTTTTTTTTTTTTTTTTGGGGGGGGGGGGGGGGGGGGGGGGGGTCAATGTCTGTTGCTTCTAACTTCTGAAGAAGACACATTAAATCAAAAACTGACTTGACTGTTTTGTACTGTGTCTGAAAAAAAACATTAGCTAGTTTCTTGTTTACTATGTATTTGGGCTTCGTTCTGCTTTCTACTTCAGCCTCCAGTGTACTGTTTGCATTAAAAAACACTAAGAAAAAGACTCACAATCATAGACTGCTTTTCAAAGTTGATGGACTTGATGCATAGTGACTGATGTGCTGCAAAAGAAGATAGCACATACATTTATATGAAAAAAATATACATTCCGACAATTTGTACACAGTCACTTTTATTTCTCTTAAACTGAATTCTTACACACACATGGCATTCACAATCACAGGTTATAAAGCACAGAATGAAGTTGATGTGAATCAAGAGATATTAATTAAGTATATTTAAAGAAAACAATGTGGCTGAGGTTCCTACAACTGAAGTTTTAGGTGAGTATAATCTTCATAAATCTCAGAATCAGAAATCTGAGACATCAAACAGCACTTCATAAAAAAGTTCATTGTTGTACTGCATTAATTAAAAACCAATCAATCAAATTCAGACACACACACACACACACACACACACACACAACAAACACACAACACACACACAGTGGCAGTGAATGGGAAGAAACTGATATATATATATATATATATATATATATATATACACGGAAATCAAGTTTGGAAAAAGGTGCATCTTAAAACAAATCCATGGAAATTGGGAAAGGAGTACAAAAAGAAAGTGCTTTTGGTATAGATCCATTTCTCCATTAAAAGTTTATTTTCTCTTTTTTTTTTTCCTTTTCCTTTTCATTTTCTTTTCCTTTCCCTCTTTTCTATTTTCTTAAGTTGCTGTTTGAATACTTATTTTTGTAACTTAAATGAACCAATTTTAAAAAATGTGTACATGTTTGAGCAGACTAATTGTTTTAAAATTATTTCACTTCTGATGAATGTTCCACTTTTAACTTCTCCATTCTGAACAAGTTCCTGTGTGTGTGTGTGTGTGTGTGTGTGTGTGTGTGTGTGTGTGTGTGTGTGTGTTTTTGTGTGTGTGTGTATACGTGCGTGTGTATGTGCGCGTGTGCATGCATGTGTGTACACGTGCATGTGTATGCATGTGTGTGCGTGTGCATGCATGCGCGTGCTGTGCTGGTGTGTGTGTGTGTGTGTGTGTGTGTGTGTGTGTGTGTGTGTGTGTGTATGTGTGTGTGTGTGTGTGTGTGTAGAGAGTATGTGTGTGAGTGTGGTGTGTGTGTGTGTTGTGTGTGTGTGTGTGTGTGTGTGTGTGTGTGTGTGTGTGTGTGTGTGTGTGTGTGTGTGTGTGTGTGTGTGTGGTGTGTGTGTGATCCACATCCTAAAAGTGGCAAAAGAATGAAATATTCTACATCTTCAAGTAGCTAAAAGATGGTGCTCAACTCAAAGAGTTTAAATCCATCTATCTATAGAGTCTGTAATCTGTAAACATAATACAAACACTAAATATGGTAGTAATTTTTAAGAGTACATGTGCATTCTATCTTCCAGTCACACAGAGCCATTAAGGAATGAGTTGGATGAGACCAAGGGAACTTCTATGGCATACAAACAACAGTACAACTACATGTATACACTGGGGTGCTTTGAGTTGCAAGAACTACAGCCAAATCTCATGATAAAGGTCTTTCCAAATAATGACCCTCTCCCTTCAAAGACTTGGCCATGATTCTGAAAATGATTTGGGATCACGAGATTCCCAGATGCATTTTTTTTTTCTCTTTGCTTTGGAATGTCAGAGGTGCCTTGCTACTGAGTTAGAATTCCTAAATGATTCCTCGTGTATTCTTGTTCAAACGATACACATTGAAACTAGCACAATAAATAACTCTAGAAGCTGTAAAGGAAGAACTAGGAAGTAAGCTGGTGGGTCTATAAAATAAGGAAGGTTTGATAAACTGTACAATGTACAGAAACAAAAGCAATAGTCTTACATCCTTTTGGCATCCGTGTATCTAATGTCTTTACCATTTTTCTTCAGTAAAGCCTGTCCAACCCCCCCCCCCCCCCCCCCCCTCCCCCACCTATCCCTCTTCCACACCTAGTCTGTCCCACCCACTCCAGTGTAAGGCCCACTTGCGCCCCCCCCCCCCCCCCCCCCCCCCCCACACACACACACACACACACACACACTCCTTTCCCCTTGGTGGCCTGAAAATCGTGGGTCGCTCCCTGCCCCCCCCCCCCCCCCCCCTATTTTTCCTTTTCATAAGCTGATGATCCGGGCAGCATCTGAACTATTATTAAATCCGAAACCTCCTCCTATTGTGTCAGAATCTTCAACTCGATGAAGGTGGACACTCTAAGAAAGAAGAAGAGATCAAGAAATTCAGCATGCAATTTCACATTCATTGATTTCAGGCTTACCGAGCTTAAACTGTCGCATGAGGTCACTTCTAAAATCTTTTTTAATTTTCGCACTGCTGTATGATAACATGGTGATGTTATAAGCTTGTGGATGCACAGCAAACAGCAAAATTACAATGCACCCCCACATGCTTTCGTGGTACGGCGATGATTGAAAACACTTTGAACCAGTAGGTCTAAACTAGCTTACGGTTTGTAGCTATTTATACGTATTTGAGACAAATTTAGAAAAGCCTGACATATACATTGAAATGTTAATGCAGAACATCAAAATATCTTTTTGTATTTAAAAGACATAACAAGAAAAGAGAGGCCAGAATAATGTGAAAAGATTTAAAGGTTTTCCTATCTACAAAACTACCATAACGCAGCTTTTCTTAATCAATTGACGTCATAATCAACATGGTGAACTGACACCTCACCAGCTACGTATTGTGTGCTCTACCAGTTGTTTACCGACATTTGGCTAGGTTTTCTGGTAACTTCAAAGGCAAGAGGAAATACGTGATACCGTTCAAGATGGCTAGCCCCAGAACAAGGAGGGTTCTGAAAGATTTGAAAGTGAAAGATGATAACAATGTAAGTAGAGGTGATCCTCACTGTACACCTACTCGTTTTTTTTCACATGATGAGATCCATTTGTCGACTTCATCACTTTGTCAGGTGGTCTATGATGGCTTTTTGTTGCTGTTGTTGTTGTTTACATTTGATTGATCTACATAGAGAATGTTAATGACACTGTCAGTCCAAAATTTATAAGTTGCTTCTTTTATCAGTTGCAATGCTCAACATGTTTAAATTCAAAATATAATGTACTCTTCAGATTATCTAAAACACTGCACACACACACACACACACACACACACACACACCACACACATACACACACACACACACACACACACACACACACACACACACACACACACACACACACACACACACACACATTCTCTCCTCTCTCTCTCTCTCTCTCTCTCTCTCTCTCTCTCTCTCTCTCTCTCTCTGTACTTGAAATGCACATGTTATTCAGTTTAGTAAGTATGCTTTATACGAGTGTGTGTGTGTGTGTGTGTGTGTGTGTGTTTCCTACTTTTACCCTGCAATCTTGTCATTATGTTGTTATGCTTGTATGCTTGTATTCTTATGCGACTCTCTCTCTCTCTCTCTCTCTCTCTCTCTCTCTCTCTCTCTCTCTCACACACACAGTTCTGCAGGAATGACTTGATTTATTATCTGTATGACATCCTCCCCCCCCCCCCCCCCCCCCCCCCCCCCCCCACACACCTACCCAGAGCCGTGGTGACTGGGCCATCATTATGCATCTCCCCCCGATTTCATTTGTGCTTATTTTCATTTTTTCCCCCTGGTGCTTCAAATCGCTTGTCTTGCATCTCCTTGGAATGTTTTGATTGTCAGATTGTTCTAATGCTCTTTCCCGCACCCACTCTTGCCTCTTTGTCCCTCTCTCCCTTTTCGCTCTCTCTTTTCCGCCCTTCCCTGCACTCCTTTCACTCCTTCGTCTCTCTCTCCCTCTCTCTCTCTCTCTCTCTCTCTCCTCTCTCTCTCTCTCTCTCTCTCTCTCTCTCTCTCTCTCTCCCTCATTTTTACTTCTTCTTTTTTTTTTTTCTTTTTTTTTTTTATCATATTATAGTTCTATTCACTTTTTGCATGCTTCTTTTGTTGCCTTATCTTATGTTACCCTATTCAGGGCAAGGACTGGATGTAAAAAGCACATCAGTGCTTATCTGTTATCTTCATAAAATAAAGAATTTGTCTTGTCTTGTCTGTCTCTCTCTCTCTCTCTCTCTCTCTCTCTCTCTCTGAGTCTTCAATCTTCAAGTTCATAGGTCAGCTGTCATTGTTGACTATTATTGACCTGTGTGCATAGAGGCGTAAGTCTGTCTCTCTCTGTCACTGTCTGTCTGCCTGTCTGTCCATCTCTCTGTCTGTCTGTCTGTCTGTCTCTCTCTCTTTTCTCTCTCTCTCTCTCTCTCACTCGTCTCAGTCTCATTTATCCAGACATCTCTTTTAAAGAGGAAAAAACCATGGACAAAGAATTTTGTATAAAAAGTAACAGTCAAATTCTCAGGTCTGATTACATACAGGATACAGGTTTGAATGCAGGCAACACCGAAGTCATGACAATTGAGATCTTGTGTTCTTAGTGAGAGCAACTATTGTCATTTTGTCTGACTGGTTGAAAACCTAGAGGGCAAGGTAATGGCGTGCTCTGACATGTGCATTGGCAAGACACTGCTGCAGTGAACTAGAGACCTGTTGACAAAAAGCTGTATGAACCGATGGTGCTAATATATGCAGCCTGGTATCATATTGCACTGATTTGAAAACAAGTTTGTTTTTAGTGAGAGGGAGCTTTAATTGTGTGCATTGTGTGTGTGTGTGTGTGTGTGTGTGTGTGTGTGTGTGGGTGAGTGTGTGTGTGTGTGTGTGTGTGAGTGTGTGTGTGTGTGTGTGTGTGTGTGTGTGTGTGTGTGTGTGTGTGTGTGTGAATCTGATCTCAGTAGTTGGTTTGTCTGACATATGTTGACGCATCTGTGGACTGATTTATGTTGGAAAAATTTCCATATCAGTCAATTATGTGAAACCTAACAGCTCTGTTCCAGCACTAGCACTTGGTTTCTTTCAATATGCTGTAAATTTACAATTTTAAAGCAATATTTTACCAGCAGTGGCCAGTTATTGTGCTTACTGATTGATTGATGGGTATAGAGTCTTGAGTCATTCTACAGAACTAGAAGTTTTAAGATAATTTTCAATTCATTTGTCCTGAGGCCAAGTAGATTGAAAATAATAATGGGACAGTGCTCTGCTAGGGTTCCTTTTGGAGAAATCAGCAGAATGATTGAAATATAAGTCAAAAGGGGAAGAGCAAATTGTAAACACTCAGCACTGAAGCTGATACAGAGAGACAGCTCATCCAACCTGTCTCAGACTCGGTCAAAAGTTGGCTGCCCATAGGATAAGAAGGGAAAGTGTTTCCATTAATCTGCCACAGATGGTTTTGTTGTCCATGTCAATCACTGAATCAGATGGTTGGATATTTCAAACCTCACTAAGAGATTATGATGAGAGTGTTTCCCAAATTCTTTAGTCAAAACTACAGATAGGTCTGACTGATGTCAGTTAAAAAAAGTTTACAAAAGTATATCTTATACAAGTCTGTCATGTCTCACAGTCACACCAGAATGAAACTGCATGGATCCTTCTTCAGTGATTCATTGATTATCTTCAAAAAGGTTCTTGAAAGTCCTCATGTCGACCTTCGTTTCAATTCCATCTATATCCATGCTTATAATGATTTTATGTTAAAATGATCAGGTGATACATGGAACTAAGAGTTGTCAGTGTTACTCCTTGCTATGATGCCAGCCTTTGTGGGAGTCTGCAGGATTGTGATTTCTTTGTGTAGTGATGAGAGCACCACAAAACTATTGGTGATGTCACTTTGTTATATATACCACTGATGTACTACCAAAACAACTACCATCTGAAATCTACTGATGAATTTCACACAGGAAATGAAAGTTGACTCTAAACAGACCTGTGTTGGAAGATGAACAAAAAAGTTCTGTTCACAAGACCATCCCATGTCAGTGAAGGGTTTGATGTTTATTCTCTAACGCCTTATTCTCTGACGCCTTCTTTTTCAACTCATTCCTCCTCCTCCCCCTCCTCCTTTCTCCTCCTTCCTCCTCCTTCCCTCCTTCTCCCTCCTACCGTCTCCCCCTTCCCCTTCGTGATTGTTCATAACTTCTGTGAAAGTGAATGCATTTATAAATGGGTCAGTCTCCAGAGTTGTGTACCAATAATGTGACACAGACCACAAGAGTGAAAAATCCCAAGAATGCATGCTTTTTACACTTTTTGCATAGTTTGAGGTCTAAATAATCAAGTTGTAAAATATTTAACAGCATGGATGTTTGTCTTTGATTGTACTCTTGTTCAAATCACTCACACATTTGTGTGTCCAATGTAACACGGTAACTAAACACACTCACAAATTGAAACAAAACAAAGAAGGTGAGAGCACTACAGACATTTATTCATCATGAAAACAGTAATGAGCACCCAAATAAATGCAACACACAACTGTTTCAACACATAATTTTGACGAATAATTTATAAGCTAAATTGTGTCAAAAAATACAAAAAAAATGTGTTTTTTTTCTCTATGGCATTTACTCTAAAACCAATTTTCAGCTAACTTTCCTTATTTTGGGCAGCAGTGATCTTGGACTTGGTTAAAACTTGCAGACAGAAACTGATTTCTCCACTTTTGAAATATTTCTGCCTTATTACAATTTTTTTTGTGTCCAGTGTAACGCAGGAACCAAAAAATAGTATCAGAACCTACAACAGCTTTTTTATTTGGGAAATTGGACAAATCCTCTGATTTTACTATATTGCTAAATGATAAGACATTCATGATACAAAAATATAACAGCTAAACAGTTGATATTTTGTAAATATTTAAGCGCTTTTAACTGTTAATGTCCAATGTAACCAGGAAACTGCCGTTTTTTTGTCCAGTGTAACGCAGAAACAAAAAAAAAAAAATGCAATCAGAATCTACAACAGCTTTTTTTGTTGGGGAAATTGGACAGATCTCTGACTGACTTTACTGTTGCTAAATGATAAGACATTCATGATACAAAAATATAAAAGCTAAACAGTTGATATTTTGTAAATATTTTAGCACTTTCAACTGTTACTGTCCAATGTAACAAGGAAACCGAAATCATCAGACCGCAATCATGGGACACTACAACCCAAAACAAGCAAAAAAGACCCCCAAAACATAACTAATGTTAAGCTTAATCTTCAGTGAAGTGGTTTGAATAATTCAATGCATACGAACAACAGATGTACAAGGAAAAAAGAAGGTGCAAGTGCACCTCTGCTACAACGCGGTCCAGCATAACTGTTCGGGATTTTTCGTAACCACAGCTTTGAACCGGCCGCCTGTTTGATTCACAATGGACACATGGCTGAAATATGCATATAGATGCTTCCACCACATTTGTGTGCATGAATAGAATGAAATGGTTCCAAATCTTTTGATTTTTTTTTCACACTCGACTGATTTGCATGGTCCAACATAACATAGAATTCCGGAAACCATGTTTGATCAATTTATTCAAATCCACTTTTGAAGTCAAATCAGTTTCAATTTTTAAAAAGTTCATAACTATCACAAACATCAGATTCTTCTCCAGTCTGTACCCATAAAAGTAGTGCTATATTCATCCGCGTTTGGTACAGTCGTCGTCCGAATACAGGAGTTAACACCGGTAACGAAAGTTACATTGGACAGTGATTTTTTTTTTTTTTCCCCACTAATGTCTAATAGAAACCAAGTCAACTGATATTTTAATGTCAAAGACAGTTAAAAACAATTAAAAAGCAATGATGTAAACCTTTTTCGTAATCATTTGCATGCTTCTTTTGTACACATTTAATGACTATTTGTGACAGGCAAAACAATGTCACACTCCAGGGTTGCCATTTTCTTATCAAAATCAGAAGGTTTTAGCATCAAACACATTTCTAATGCAGTGCTAGGTCTTTAAACTATTTGTGCTGCATATTCAATGTGTAATTGATGTGTGTTTAACTCAGATTTGTTAACTAACATTTCTGAGATTTTTAAACAAATATTAATAAGTAAGGGGGTAAGTGGGGCACAACTCTGGAGACTGACCCATTGAGTGTTCAGGAAAACACAGGGGTCTGGGTGTTCACCTCAGGTAGGTTGTGATGTGAACATGAGAATGGTTCAACTTCACAGGAAATTATACACCCCATTTCATTGTATATATAGATGACAATGGAGATCTATACCTAGTGACTGACTGACTAGGCTGTCATTAACTTTTAAACATAGAAATTGTTCTCTAGGAATTGAAGATCAGATGACCATTGGATGATTTGTATTGTAATTTTACCATATGGTAAAGTAAGAATTTAAAAAACAAAACATACAATTTAGTTACTGACTGAATGGTCAGAGTGTGCATTAGTTCATCGTTGACCTTTTTTTGTAGCTGATCACAAAGAATTAAATATTGCAGTCACTTACGGCATGTTTTTGATAAGGAATCGGTTCTTAAACATGATTGAAAGCTTGTTAATCAACGATGGTAATTCACTTGTACAATCTGCTTGATAATGATATTAATTTAAACATGTGATGTTTATGATGTTTAAAATATTAATAAAAAAAAACAGCAAACTTATCCCTTTCCTGTGTTTTTCTTTTCGTCCATAGATTTACAGACACATACACACATGCATGCAAGTGCGTACGCACTTATTATAGACACAAATGCAGGCATGGATGCACACACGGTGTACACTCTAACACACACATGTACACACACAAATGCATGCATGCGTCCACACACACACACACACACACACACACACACACACACACACACACACACACACACACACACACACACACTCTTCACACACACTATAACTCCTAAAATTTACAAATGCGTGCATGCAGATACAGACACTCTACAATTTGCTTCATAACAGAGCTAGACACAAAGAATGTTTTCAGATGGCATGTAAAACTTCAACAAGATATTTCATTTTCAAATTTCACAATCATTATTACTCCTGTGTCATTGGGGTAATTTGTGATGAACTTTTGATATATTAAGTACTATGTTCTTAATACTTTGTAATGAATTTTGTGAGGTTTTGTTTGTTTGTTTGTTTTACTTTTGATGCTGTGTAAAGAAGCATAGTAAATATTTTATTGAATTAAAGCAGAGGTACATGTAGTACTAGAACTTGATGTACTACATTGATCTTGGGTTCCCTGTATCTATCTCTCTTTTTCTTCTTTTCACCCCCACCTTCTCTCCTCCGCCCCCTTCTTCCCATTACTGCCCTGCTGATCTCTCCCTCTTGCTCCCCCCCCCCCCCCCCCCCCCCCCATCCTCCTCTCTCTCTCACACACAGCCTCAGCCTTGCCCTCCAGCCCTTGTCTTTTCCATGACATTTATCAGTATCTCTGGTTGTGTTGAACTTGAAGTCTAGTGATAATACTAATACTCATACAGTGAAGCAGATTGGCAGAATTAATCATTATCCATGAAGACAGTGGTGCATACAGTTCAACAAGTTCAAAATCTGACAATAATGATAATAATGAGGACAATTTCTATAGCGCCTAGGTAGGCTACAGGGTGCTTAACAATGGTAGTAGAAGCAGTCACACATGTATGCAATCCACTGGCTCTCATCCACAGATCAGTTTAGAATCAACAGGCTATGCTTCTGATGGGCTCCATGAACCTTACCTACTTCAGAAAGTGAACAGTGGAATAGGAAGTCCTGCATGGCATGAAGTAATGTGCAATCTTCCACTGGAGAGACTCATATGGATGTACTGTCCAAGACATGCAGGTGTTAAAGGAAATGAGAGAGCAGACACACTGGCAGGCAGGGCAATGATAGGAACTGGATTACAGCTTGGCTGATCTGATGCAACAAGAGATCTAAAGAATCATCTCTAAAAACAAGAGCAAAATCACTATACCATAGACCATTTTCAGAGCTGAACATCAAGAGAGGAAGTGGCCAGACTTAAATGAAAAGCAAAGAGCATCACCAACCAAACAAATATTGGAATAATCTCAGGGCCAATACTGAAAACTAGAGATTAGGCCAGACACAGACCGGGCCTTTCTGGTAACAGACACAGATGATCAAACACACGTCATCTGAAATAAGACTTTGAATCTTGCTGGACTCCAGTGTAGACTGTTGTGTGTGTGCGCTGATGAGCGCGTAACAATGGGCAAATGCAGGTGTGTAAAGTGGAGAGTCCATTGATATGAGTGTGTGTGTGTGTGAGTGTGTGTGTGTGTGCGTGCATGTGTGTGTGTGTGTGTTAGTATTCTTGTTTATAATTCTTGTTACTATGTCATCTTCTGAACATTCATTTCCCACAAATAATCAAAGGTGCATGTGCGCACACACACACATGTATATACACACAAACACACAAGCGCACACACACACACACAGCAAGCACGCACGCACAAATGCATGTGCACTGCCACACATGCGCACACACATACACACACACACATGCATGTACACCAATGTACACAGGCATACATAAATATACACATGGGCATAAGCACATGGGTCCATGCCTACACATCTATGCACACACATGTATACACTCACACACACACACATACAGTGATGATAATGGCACAGCCAATGTAAGGTAGGTACCAAGGTTTGACCAGCACATTGGGCTAATGCATTAGTCGCACATCTGTTAAGTCATAGCCATGAGACCCTGTTCTTAAAATCCTCACATCTCAGTCATTAATTCATTTATTCATTAGTTTTAAATCATGCATCTTTGTAATTGATATTGATGTTTCCACTCCCCTGATTTCAATACACTTATGATTATGGACTGCAGTGTTGTCATTATGTATGTGTGTGTGTGTGTGTGTGTGTGTGTGTGTGTGTGTGTGTGTGTGTGTGTGTGTGGTTCAGTTTTGTGCGGTCTGTATCCATGGACAAGTGGAAAGACATAGAGCTGGAGAAAATGAAGGTGGCGGAAACCGACGGGCCAAGGAGTTTTTCCTGTCTCAGCCTGATATCCGTGAGGGGATGTCTCTGCAGGAGAAATACAACAGCAAAGCAGCTGCTCTCTACAAAGACAAGGTTGTGGTGGCTGTGGTCGTGTGTGATAGGGCATGTGCCTGTCTATGTGTGTTCACATGAGTGAGTGCACATGTATGTGCATGAATGTGTGCAGTGCTGTCTGTATGTATGTGCTTAGTCTATGTACATATGAGATACTGGGTTCTGGATGTCAGTCCTCGATATGTTTACAGAAATATGTATGTGCAATGAGATACTGGGTTCTGCATGTCAGTCCTCGATACGTTTACAGAAATATGTATGTGCAGTTGTCTGTTGTCTGTTTTTGGCTTTTGTGTGTTCGTGTCACATGCATTTGTAGCAAAATGTTTGGGTGCTTGTATTTGTTGAGAGGAGTGTATTTTATTGTGCAAGTATACATGTTCATTAAGACTGCATGCTTTGGAGTTGTTTTGAAAGGGTAGAGGTATGCTTGAACGTGCTTGTCACGTTTTTTTTTTTTAATCGTATGTTGTGGATGAATAGTTAGAAATGAAATAAAGAAACAAACAAAATTAATGTATTATGTTCACAAAAAAAAAAAAATTATGTGTTGGTGATTGTTCACTTGAAAGAAAAGTATGTATACATGTAGGTGATTTAGGGCTGATTTCTAAACAAGAATGCCACTTATTTTTGGCATCACAGGAATCCACCCCAGCAGGGTTTTTTTTTTTTTTTTTTTCTGTTTGTGTGAAATGTTCTATTGGTTTATACGTTTCAGACGTTCAACTTAAAAAAAAAAAAAAGGGCTTGAAGATAAATAATTATCAAAGTATTTATTTAATTTTTTTTTGACAGTGTCAGAAAGCCTACTGTGGTTGTAATTCTCATACTGTTGGATCAGTTATAGCGGCTATTAGCTATCATTTCAGTTTCAAAACATGCACTCAGATTTTTTTTCGGATAACCTTTATAATAGTGCCTCCTGCTTGGTGAGAGTTTTGAACAAATAGTATAAATAATGAAATTGATAGCATTTCATCTTACTTTTAGGAGAATCACAACTATTTGAAATAATTTCATCGTTATCAGTCTTATGGTGCCCAGTTACAGCTAACAGACAACAGTGTTTATCAGACAGTTATTATCAGACTGGTTCATCAGAACTTCCAGGGCAGTATTTTCAGTCGCTCTTTCACTAGGAGCTGATGAAAGTAAACTGGTAAGTGAGAAATACTCCTGCTGCTGACAATGAAAATGAAATTTTACTGGTGCTGCTGCTCTTAGGGACAGCCCATCCTTCACAACAGCCATCTGAGGGAAATACCTGTTTGTGAACTCATACTTTGAAACATGTTTTATTTTGTGAAGATTAATGGCTTCAAAAGTGTTTCTGTACTTAGTGGGGAGCCATTGTATGTGGATAAGTTTTGCACTGAGACACAAGTGTAGAAACTCAGATTTGTTTAGTCAAGGTGTCGACTAGATTCGCACAGATGTCATTCAGTTCTCATGAACCCCGGCTCAGTGTGTGCATTTGTGTCACTGTCAAGTAAAAATGATAGCAGGAAAAAAAATTATCACCTTTTTTTCACTCAGGTACTTAAGCTTGAATTGGATGTAAAATGCTCGGTGTATCATGTGTCTAAATAATGTGTAAATGCTCACTGTGACCCTAAACTTCTTTCATTCTTTCTTTTTCTTTTTTTTGTTTTGTTTTGTTTTTGTTTTTTTTTTGTTTCTTAGCACTCGTCACCTAATTTGATGTGTTATCAATAACTGGAGTTCTTACTCTCACTATGATGTGGAAGAAGATTCCTCTCACAGGTATTTGAGTCAAAGACGGATTTTGAAGCATGTTAGTAAGAGACATCTCACTGACAACCTTTTTGCAGTAGATTCTCAATGTTTACTAGTAATTCAGAACTTGTCTGTTGATATTTATGAACATTTTCATGTTGATATGTGTGGGTGGATAGGGGCTCAGACATGAAGGCACGTGATGTATGTGTGTATTGTGCAGATCAGTATCAGACTTTGTCTTGTGTATACAGTCTGTTTGCTCATATATGCAAACTCTTTTTGTGTGTGAAGGTTTTCTCACAGTATTAGTTTACATCCTTGGTGCCCACATTTTATCCAGTCTGCGTTATTTGTTCAATCTTTTCTTCTTTTCCATTGTTCCAGATCTCCACAGAAGCGGAGGGCAAACCTGGAGTATAGAGACGTCCTCTGCTAGAAACTATGTGGCTTTCCAGCCCCGCCCCACCCTGACCTCCTCCAGCTCCTCCCCGCGCCTAGCGCCAACCTCTGCCGCCTCAAACAACATGCACCATAGCAGCAGCGCCAGTGAGCTGGGACAGTACAATTCTGGCTACCAGAGTTCAGACCAACTGTCCAAGTAATTCTTTTTTTTTTAAATAAACTCAGTATGCAGCTGGTTAAAAAAAAACAAACTCACAACTGAATTACCTGTTGTTGTATTGGTAATTCAGTCAGTTTAAGAATCAGTTTTAAGAATTCACTATTTGATTAATATTTGGTTTATTTACTTGTTCATTTCTTTTATTAATCAATTTCCAGAAATTAAAATTGTTGACTCATTGAAGATTATGTTTGATGACTGGCTGTGAGTCAATATTTCAATGATTGATATTTTGTGTGTGTGTAATATTTTGTGTGTGTGTGTGTGTGTGTGTGTGTGTGTGTGTGTGTTACTATTAGTGATCATCAGAATTCTATTTTAATGACATTTGACAATGACCACTCATGCTTGTATTGAGACTATTGATTGATTAACTACCTTGGTCAGTTATTGAATGATTTATTGTTTTGTTTCATCAGTGAGTTGAATGAGTTTATTGATTTATTTACTGTTTGCTTACTGTGTATCTTGGCATGGAAGAAGCTCAGAATTTTAGATGTAAGGTGATATTAATGAGTAACAGAATTAGCCATGAATAAAGGGAATGTGATAAGGATGTCTTATACACTCTCTCTTTCTCTCTGTCTCTCTCTCTTAGCTTTAAGCCCAAGGTTCACAATGGCTGAGATGTGTGCATTCATTACGGTGGTATTTCTTATGCACAAATGTGCATTCCAGATGCGTTCTGCTTGAGAACTCTCCTCTACTGAAAACCAGCAAGAGTCATCAAAACAGACTGCCCAGTAAATGATTGGACCACACAGTCATGTGATTCAGCCAAACATGAAAAGCATGGAAAATCATGTAAAAATTTGGCTTTTCAGAATCAAAATAGACAGTTCAGTTGTGGCTTATGGGTTATATAATCCAACAAATAGAACAAATTTTAAGTCAGGCGATCTGTGCACATGACCGGTTCAGAGAAATAAGATGGCGCCGTTATGGACGTGTGAATGTGTTGCCTACCGTGCAGGAGTGGCAAGCCTACTGAGTGTCATTGAACGTTCCATGAATATTCATCACTTTGCCTCCTGTTTGTCACTGGGTTTCTATTATTGCATGGCAACTGGAATATAATCAAGTGATGAAATATTTGAATACTGACGAAAATGGCTTGTGTATTGGAAATTCTTTGACAATAATTGTAGAAGAGATCCCACATCAAGTCTTAATGTTAAAATCCTGTCAGTGTAGATGCTCGCATTTTTACTTTTTAGTTGACAGCACTTGAGTAGCACTGGAACATGGACCTGAATGAAAAATGTTTAGCACAATCTGGAGTGTTTTATCAACTTTATTATTGGCACCCCCCTTTTTTTTTTTCATCATCTGTTTCAGTCTCTCTCCTCTGTGTTTTTATGTGTATGAGCCAGTCAGAGTGTGCTTATGTGTGTGTGTGTGTGTGTGTGTGTGTGTGTGTGTGTGTGTGTGTGTGTATGTTCAGCATATTTTCTAGCAGTTCTAAATTGTGACCCCCCCCTGAATATTTTTGTGACCCCTTGAAAATTTAGAAACAGTTTTTTGCCTCGAGTCTGACCTCCAGTTTTTTAGAAATAATCATCTCAGAATTGCCATTTTCAATCATACAATTAAGAGCCACATTCCATCCTTGGGAATGACGTCCAAGGAGTACCAGTGTGCATGTGTTTTATTTGGGTGTTATTCATTCCATTGGCATATGACACCCTACATCTGTCAGGCAGGTGGAGTGGGGTTGAATGTGTTTGGAAGGTTTGTAGTACATATCTTCATTATCAGGTTCATGCAGGAGAGTTTGGTTTAATGTCTCATTGAAGGACTTGGAGGGAATGAAAGTCTGTCACTGATGCTTCAGGTAGGAAATCTCTTCCACTCTGGATGTCTGATGTGAGAATGGAACCAAGCAGGCCCTGTGTTGTAGTGGAAGTAAGCTGTGCAAAGCTGGATCAGTTTGGGCACCCTGTTGTGTGGGTGAGCCAACTCAAACGTGATCCAGGGCTACAGGTATTCCCTGTTGGTGTCAACATAGCCTGAAGCGTTGGTCATCCAGTGCCGGTATCAGTCTAGTTTCATTTAATTTTGGTATGTTTAAGCAATGATGATTACTTCCTGAAGATTAGGAGATTAGAATCTGTGTGGAAAAACTCGTTTCCAAATGTTCAGGGGTCACAAAAAATATTTAGGGGTCACACTTTGTAACTGCTTGTAAATGTACTGAAAAACATGCAAATATGCAAACACACACACATGCATGCATGCACACATGCATGCATGCACACACGCATGCACACACACAAGCATGTTCTGAATGGCTCAACTCGTCACACACACACACACACACACACACACACACACACACACACACACACACCACACACACACACACACACACACACACACACACAAGCATGTTCTGAATGACTCACACACGTAAATACACAGAGAAAAGAATTAGAAATGGATAGGAGGTGCTGTTAACAAAGTTAAACACTCCAGATTATGCTAAACACGATTTACTTTGATTCATGTTCCAGTGCTAGCAAATTGTCAAATTAAGTAAATAAATGTGTGAACACCTACATTATTAGGATTCTAACGCTGAAACTTAATATGTGGGATGTCCCCTGCGATTATCATCACAACATTTCCACAACATGAGCTAGTTCTGTCAGTGCTGAAACATTTTTTTATTTGACCATGTTCCAGTTACTTTGCAATGATCATTGGCAGCCTGATGACAAACAGGTGATGAATGTTCGTGGAATCTTTCACAAAACTATGTAGGTTGGCCACTTTTGCACTGTGCGCTACACATTCGTATGTCCGTGATTATCACCTGCAAGCCACAGATGAACGGTCGATTTTGATTCTAAAAAACGAATTTCATACGGTTTTCCATGCTGTTCATGCTTGGTGGAATCACATGTTTTTGTGGTCGAAACATAGACTTGGTTGTTTAATTGGATGATTCTTGTTGGTTTTCAGCAGAGAAGAGTTCTCAAGCAGAAGTTGTTCTTGATTCAGAACATTCCTAAACGTTGAGGAAAGTTACATTTTTCAACTTCGATCATGGCGGATCAGATGAAAGTGATTGAACGTGATGTGCTGTTCGGAGCTGTAATGCGTGCAGAAGAAAATCATTGCGTCATGGTAATTTTGTTATGTTTTAGTGACGCACTGGACTGAATTCCAGCTGGTCAGACAGGAATTTTGTGTGTCAGAGACACATGTTTGTGCGTAATAATTATCACTGTTGAGCGTGTTCATGTTTGAATGTTGTAGTATATATCAGACAGACGTACGTTTGTTTTCATTTGCTATAGAATCAAAAAGTATTGACATTTGCTCTTGAAAATACAGCCTCCCCATATACAACTGAATTAGATGGAGGTGAGTATGTAATCCCTTGATTGAGTGGTCTGTATGTCTGTCAGTATACATGACTAATATTCAGTGACATTGGCATTTCTGAGAGCAGTTTCAAACAATACAGAAGAACCAAACTGCACTACATTCATTCAGGCTTTTTCCCTGCTGAGTTATTATTCATGAGTATGATTTAATGTTGCTTCTATTGTTGGATGAATATCTGTTAGGGTATTACAATCAACATTGTTTTACAGTCATGATTTTTGTTTTGAAAATGTTGCTGCAACTTAACTGTGGTTGTTTTTCAGGGATTATATTGCCCAGCACAAGGCAGCCTTCTTTGACAGAAAACAAGCTGAAAATGCTGCAAGGCCAGAGTGAGTAGGCTTTGGTGTCTGTTGGTGACTGACCTGTTTTTCAAATCGCCATTTATGGTGGAAGAATGAACAGTTTATGTTTCTTGTCAGTGTGTCGTTTCGATGTGTGTGTGTGTGTGTGTGTGTGTGTGTGTGTGTGTGTGTTGAAATAAGGGTAATGAAAGAACTCATAAGAGAACGGTGATGGTGAGATACGGGACTGTTGGGGCGAGGGAATGGGGGCGCTTTGTCTTTTTCTGAAAATGGAAAGGTTAGTTTGTGATCCAATCAGTGGGGATGATAGTATGAGTGTGTATGTAGCTTATTGTTATTGGAAATGAAATGGGTGGGTGTTATGTGCTAGATGAAACATTATTGCGGTTAGGGAAGTTTGCGTAAATTTTGTGTGTGTAGCTGTTAAGTTTTGTGTGAAATATGAACTGTGCAGTGAGCAGGTTTGGGAGAAGTTATGAACTACACAGTGTAGGGAAGTTTGTGAAGTTTTGAACAATGCCATTTTGTTTCCCCCCCACAGGAATTTTGCATCCAAGCCAGGGTGGAAAATATGTTGGTTTTGGATCAGCTCCACCGCCAGAGAAGAAGGACGATTTCTTTGAGAACACCATGTCTTCTCTATCATCGGTATGCTACATTTGAAGTGTGTGTGTATGTGTCTGTGTCAAGTTGAGTCTAAACAAAATGATCTTTATTGAGGGTTAAAGAATAAGATTTGCAGATTTTTTACATCCTGCCCTCATAATCAAGAAAGAAACTAATACAACACATAACCACAGGCTCAGAAATTTTTTTTAAAGCACACAATTTCTATCATGCAAATACATAACTCTCATATCAAATATGAAACAATAATGAAACTATTTTTGGAACATCAAGTTCAAACATAGAGAGAAAGGGGGGGGGGGGGGGGCGGAGAGAGAGAGAGACACAGAGAGAGTGAGTAGTGGGGATAAGGGGATCGTATTGATGGAAATGGCTTTAATTGATGCGCAGAGTTTTTTATCAGATGCATTTTTAGTGTTTTTTTAAAATGTCTGTTTTGAGGGACATGATTTATGGAGGAAGGCAAATTATTCCATGCGGTCCCTCCAGAGTACAGAAAACTTTATTTATAAAGATTACATCGAGGTCTGGGAAGAGACAGTTTTATGTGTATGTCTGTAACTAATGATGACAAAGCTTGCAATGATTTTTTTCTTCGCGGCTGATCCATTCGTTACATTGTACATGCACAACCATTTGTTGAAGTAGAGTCTGTCTTTAAATGGAAGAATATTTAAAGTTTTGTTATCACTGTTTGTCAAGGTATTGGACTTCAGCTGAATTAATTTAATGGTCCTTTAATGCAGATGACTTACTAATTTCAGATTAGTTTCACTGGCATTATCCCATAATGTGGATGCATAATTTGTAAGAGAAAGGATGTGCACATGAAAGAATATCTTTCTGGAATGAAGATTTAGAAATTTTTCTACTTTCGAAATTTGATAGATTCTGTTAGAAATATATCTAGTTGCAAAGTGAGACGACAGCAGGCGGAAATCTAAACAAATCTGAAATAAATGTTAGCAAACACCCAAGAGAACGTGGGCAAACGAGTCACAAGACAAAACATGACACGTTTCGACCTCTCAGGTCTTCTTCAGCCAGCACACAGACAAATAGGACGATGAAAATGAATGAGTTTTTGTCACTTAGCTTTGATCTCTTCAGCGCAAGGTTGGTGTTGAACCAATGCCCACCATGGGGATTTAATGACATATTTCACAGTTTTTCTTACAAATGGTGCATGTTTATCATATACTAAATTGAATGTACTAATCCAAAAGTTCACAGCATCGTCAGGGTTCCTAATCTGACAAGCGTTATCTAATTCAGAGTGAAGCAGATTATTGAGGTAAGCATTTTTATCCAAATGTGAAGCGTCTATAAAAAATTTCCTTATGTCCAGAGTTAGGAATTTTGACACCTTTATTCATCCATGTCAGAAAAACTGAAGAATGGTCACTACAGCCTGTTTGTATAGAACACATTTCCCACTGTGTTATCTTTTGTGTTTGACGTAAATGTGATCAGTAAGAGTTTCCATTTGTTAAGTGATTCGAGTAGGACGATCGATTATTTGTTCCCACCCATACATTGCATAAGGATGATTCCATTTAGTCCCAGGCACAAGTTAAGTCTATGTTAAAGTCGCCTAAAAGAATAATTTCCTTTGATTCCAGTATTGCAGCATCCATCATCGAATCATACCAATCATACCATCTGGTTTCTGCTGGGTTTCTGTATAGGAATCCTACCGTTACTGGCTTACAGTGTTTAAGATTTAATTCTGTCCAGACAGATTCTGCGTTGCATTTTTCAAGGTACGCTTTTATTTTGGATGTTAATGATTTAGTTTTGAATGTTAATGATTTAGTTTTGAATGTTAATGATTTAGCAAGGTAAAGAAGTAACCCTGTTGTTCTCGATGCTTTTGGGTCTAATTGGATTGCATCATAATTTGGCATGCGCATATCAGAATCTGGAATCATATCGGTTAGCCGAGACTCTGCAATACAAAACACATGAAAGCTATTACCATTGTTGTGAAGAATCGCAGCAATTTCATCTGTCTTATTTCTGGCACTGTGTATATTTAAATAACCGGTGCGAAGTCCCTCCTTTGAAGGCCTTATATCTAAAGTAGATGACATGATGACTTTTTAAGTGAACTGCGCATACTAACAAAAAAAGGCACATTACATGCTGTTCTTCCGGTCACAAGTTGAAGGCAGTTGATACATCAGATCATGTAGCTCTAAATCCAGAAATGGGCGATGAAAAAGATATATTCACAAAATGAAAAAATAAATAAATGAATGAAATAAAAGAAGAAAAAAAGAAAGAAGAAAAGTATAGCAGTAACAATATAAAATTATACGATCAAACCACGAAGACAACAGAGAGCATGAAACCCTTTATCAGATAGGGATAGGTTGTCCGCCAAAAATTCTGTCTTTTTTCTGCTCTCTGAAAGGAGAAAACACCATCTTGTATATATTAAAAAAAAACCGCAAACAAAAAATCCCCTTAGAAAACGGGCCTTTGTTAAACCAACATGACTAACAATAATTTAGAATGCCCCCAAATACAAAAGAACGATTGTTATTAGAAGAAAAAAGTGTATGCACGCACATGTCACTTATGACACACTACGCAATAAACAGTGCCAGTACTAATCCAGCAAACAAATCAAAAAAGGAGTCTGCAAAAGGGTACTATGAATGATGGGCTCCATTCAAGTCCAGCAGCTGCAATATTCACACACCCATGCATGTGCGCGTGCACATACATGAGCATGCTCGCGCACACACACACAAAAAAAAACGCCTGCATGCATGCACACTCACAAACACATTGTTCTCAATATGGAAATGGGCGCTGGTAAATATGGCAAGATTAATGTAGTATGCCATCAAATTTGTCGTGTGGAATAGTCGGGAGTGTTTGTGCCATGTTCATGGCAATGTCGGGTTTAAAGATCGGTTCATGCATCCTTCCACCTTGAACTGAGGGAACTGTGTTTGTTCCAGAGTAATGGGATAATATGATGGGGATTCACTGGACTGACTTGTTGGAACTTCGTTATGTGTGGAAGGGAAGGGTGGGGAGGTTGGGCCCTACAAGGTTCTAACAGAGGTACTTGACATTTGTTGTGGTAATCCGTTTTCTCTGTGAAAAAAGAGGGGGGTAATGATTCATGTGTGTGTGTGCTTGTGTGCACATTCTGAATTGTGTCAGTATGGAAATTATGTGTACATAATCATTGTATGCATTAGTATGCTTATATTGTGTATGAAAGTTAACATGCTTATATTGTGTATGAAAGTTAACATGCTTATATTGTGTATGAAAGTTAACATGCTTATATTTTGTATGAAAGTTAACATGCTTATATTGTGTATGAAAGTTTACATGCTGCAAGATCACTAATACTAGTAGTAGTAATAGCTTTGGGATTTTGAGGTGTAAGAATGACAAAGTCCACCCTCAGATATTTTACCAGTGTAACCTGGTGTGAGACTATCACCTGGAAGCAGCTGTCATTTCTGCACTTGTTTGGCAATGCAGTTTTTTTTTTTCGTTTGTTTTGCTTTTTTTTTTTTTTTTAAAGAAAATTAGACAAGAGTGTTTCACATTCTCAGAGCTACAGACGTAAGGCTATTGATGTATTTTGTTGTTAAATATAGAAGAAATGAGAAGTATCTGAACTTGTCTGTTAGCAATGAGAAGTATCTGAACTTGTCTGTTAGCATATGACCATTTTTGTGAAAAGCATAAAGTAATGTAATGTAAAAGGATACTTATAGAGCGCGCTTTACCTCGCAAGAGCCCATAAATGCATATCATAGAAAAACATATAAAATTATAATTCTAATTCAAAGTGCGCACACACACACATACACGCACACACACACGCAAGCACGCACGCACGCACGCACAAACATGCGTGCGCACACACACACACCACACACCAGACAGACAGACAGACACACACACAACACAACACCCACACACACACACACACCATGCGCAGACACACACACGAGCGTATTCAACATCAGGAAACACGCGCACAGTGGAAAGTGGATATCATTAATCAGTCTGAGGGAAAAGATGGTGTCCTTAGGGAGGTTTTAAAAGTCTTGTAAAGAGTCCGTGTTACGCAAAGAAAAAGGGAGACTATTCCACAGAGCAGGTGCCTAGTAAGAGAAAGATCGTTGGCCTGAAGTTTTCAGACGAGCATAGGGAAGCTGAAGCAGACGAGAATTGGTGGATGAGCATAAGTTGCGAGACAGAACATAGAGATGGAGGAGATCAGAGAGGTAGGAGGGAGCCAGATTATTCAGTGATTTGAAAACCAGGAGGAGAACTTTAAAGTTAATGCGAGACTGAATTGGGAGTCAGTGTAAGGATGACAGAATTGGTGATATGTGATCAGATCTAGAGGAGCAGGAGATCAGACAGGCGGCATTATTCTGAACTTTTTGAAGTTTAGAGATGAGCATTAAGGGACAACCGGCAAGGAGGGAGTTACAATAGTCCAGCCGAGACAGAACAAAGCACAGATTAGAGTCTTCAGGGCAATTTGAGTGAGGAAGCGGGGACTGAGCTGATTCTACGTAGTTCAAGGTAACAGGACTTGCACACATTAGAGATACGTTGTTTGAAAGAGAGAGTTTGGTCAAGTGCAACGCCGAGGTTACGAACAGACACTGATAGATTTATCTCGTTTCCATCAACATTTATAGAACAAGGTAAGAGAATGAGTTCTAATAGTGTGTTTCGAAGCAGTGAGGATTATTTCAGTTTTGTCTGCGTTAAGTTGTAGTTTGTTATTGTGCATCCATGATTTAATATCGGTAATGCATGCTTGAGAAGAGGAGATTATTTCATGAAGCTGACTGAGATGGGCAGAGATATACAGCTGGTTGTCATTTGAAAAGCTATGGTGAGGAGAGAGTGTTGGGCTGATAATGGCCGAGAGAGGCTGGGTGTACAGCACAAACAAAACCAGTCCCAGAACAGATCCCTGAGGGAACACCAAACTGAAGTGCTGTTGCTGGAGACTTAACACTTTTCACTGAAACAGTTTGCGTGCGATCAGAGAGATATGATGAGAACCAGGAAAGGACAGAACCAGAAAGACCAAAAGAAGCATTGAGTCTTGAGAGAAGAACGGAGTGATCTATTGTATCAAGGCAGCAGACAAATCTAGGAGAGAGAGAGAGAGAAACTTTGTTTCCATCAACAGCTGTGAGGAGATTGTTTGCTATCTTGAGAAGTGCTGTCTGGGTACTATGGCCAGCCCGGTAGGCTGACTGGTTTGAGTACGCGAGAGATTGTTTACAGAGAGATGTTCAGACAGTTTGGGCGAAAACAACTATTTCAATCATCATTTTGGAAAGAAATGGGACATTAGAGACAGGTCTGTAGTTCTGTAGTACTACATAGCCTGGCTGCTTTAGTATTCTCTGTCTTCCTTTTTATCTGTATCTCTGGAATTTACATTTGGGTTTTATCTAGTCGAGAGAGGTTTTTATCTAGTCCAGTGGTTCTTTTCTGTTTACAGGGATGGTCCCACATTTGCTGTAGGAGCCACAAATTTTTGCCTCAGTTGCTACAGAAAAGGTGAGATTGTTCTAGTCTTAACTCTGCATGTTTGTGCGTGCATGCATGTGTGTGTGTGCATGGGTGCATACGTGCATGCATGTGTTGTTTTTTGATCGGTACCTCTGATGAACAAAGAATGATTCTTTTTTTTCAGGTTATATATAGCATCAGAGTTTAATTGTTTGTGTATTATCATTCAGCAAGTATGGACACCACAGGTATTAAAGTGATTTCAGATGAACTATATTTTTGCGCAGTGAAACGTGGGAAAGAATGTAGAACGTGATTTACTTGTACAGCACAGCTTTTGGGGGTAAGGGGGGGTGGGGGAGGTAATACCTGCTACCACCGTTGCGTGTAGTCTTAAGCTTTAGAGAAACTGCATAGTGAAATATGTTTTTGAGGCCCTTAATCAGTGACTTTTTGCATTATCATATCTTACTGGTTTGGCATGTATATGGGCTAAAGAGCTTCTGGCCTGTTCTACAAGGCCACTTTTAATCCAATGGTGATGTGCTAACTTATAATTTCTCTCCTGCACAAGCAAACCGGGATGTGCCAAAGTTATTAGTTTTAGCTAGAAAAATTTTTTTTTAGTATAAGTGAGCTTCCATTCCATTTAGTTTGACCAATTATCAGTACATATTCCGACTGTCATGTCCATTGCTCTGATGATTGAAGGGTTGTCCTGGCAAATGGAGGATGATAGTAAGGACAGGACTCAAAGGAGGACAACAGTTACAGGGAGATGGTGGCAAAGGTGCAAAGGGATACAAGACTGAATATAATGGAGACAATTCCTTTTTTTTTTTTTTAAACACCCTTTTCTTCTGTGCGTGTGTGTGTTGTGTGTATGTTTGTGTGTGTGTGGTGTGTGTGTGGTGTGGTGTGTGTGGGTGTGTGTGTGTGTGTGTGTGTGTGTGTGTGTGTTTGTGTGTGTGTGTGTGTGTGAGAGAGAGTGAGTGTAGTTGGTACGTGTGCAAGTGTATGAGGTGGTTTGTAGGGTGTATGGTGTGGTTGTGTGTGTGTGTGTGTGTGTGTGTGTGTGTGGTGTGTGTGTGTGTTCATATGGAGATGTGTGTTTTGTGTGTTTATGTATGTGTGTGTGTGCGAGAGGGGGAGGGTATGTGTTTAATCATGTTCCTTTTTTAAAATTAAAAATGTTGACATTCTGCTCTTAATGTTTTCTTAAAAGTCAGTACAAACCATGGATTAATCTGACAATAGATTGGTTTCAGTCAGTATGCATAAATTTTAAAGTCATGTGTCGGTTTGTATGCTTTGGGCTGTTTTGTGTTTTTCTGTTGATTAATCAAAACATGGCCCAAAGGTTTTCATCATGAGATGACTACAGATGTGTTTTTTAGGGTTTCCCCCATTGAATTCGGTATGAAGGTACTAGGGCATAGGGAGGTGGAGGCTGTGCTTACTCATCTATTACACTGAAATGCTTGTGGCACAGGTGTTAAAAACTGGTTGCAACGGCTGTTCAGAGAAAGTTAGTTACTTTTGAGAGGCAGGGGATTTACAGCTCTCGTCAGCAGCTGCAGAGGAATGCAGGTCAGAGACCAATATAGTGTTTTCTTTCCTTCTTGCTGCAGGCCACCTTCCCTCTCCCATCCTGCTAACCATGCTCGAACTCTGCAACCTGAATGGCATCTGTGCATCGCTGGTCTGGCAGCAATTTTTGTTCGGCATTGTTGAGCAGCCATTAAAAATGGTGCCTGTCGGTTTTTTTTGATGATTAGTGGTTGTCAAAAAATGTAATATATCTGCGCTCTCTTGAGATGACTAAATTGGCGAATTCCCCCGACAATCTTTTAATACCAAACTCGACTAGGTTTCTTTCCTTGTACATAGCGTAGTCATCTGCAGGGAAAGTTTTTGTACACAAGTGATGAGTTCAGGCAATAGTATAACTATGCCCACCCACAACATTGTTTGGCAAAAATGATGTCATCACATCTTCTGGGTATCTTGATCTTATCCCTATTTAACTCGATCCAGTTTGATACATCCTCCTGGCGCAGCCCCCTTTCCCGTATGCCTGGCTTCGGATTTACAAAATTACAGCAACCAAAATGGTTGGGTCCCTAACTGTGTAAGGCTTGTTTTGTTTCGCCCTTCTCACTAAGTGTCTCTCCGCCAACGGGAGGTGAAAAATAAAAGCTGCTGTGTGAGCCTATTTTTTCATCCTTGGTTTTCAGTGACTTTGTAATTATACTTTTTTAATTGTTTATTTTTGATTATGATATTTCATTGGTTTTATTTTCAATAAACTGGAAATTGATGACTGCCCTTATCTTGGTGGTGGATGCCGGGCACTGTTATCGATATGCACCATGAGCTATGGATGCTTAATTTCAAGGAAGTACATTGCTGTCAGTTTAAACACCAATAGTTCTACGGAAAATGTTTTGTCACACTGCAACCACTATGCAAGTATCGCCATACAAACACAACACACAACAACACACAGCACACCACACTCACACGCACGAACACAGCAACACATACACGCTTACTTTCCTAAAAGCTAATCTTCCTCCATCACATCCTCCCCGTTCTCCTTCCACACACCTTCCACCCGC
>JADBJO010008968.1:70333-75333 GCA_016801955.1 Conus betulinus | reverse complement strand
GTCAGTAGAGTTCACAGGAAACAAGCACAATCAATCACAGTTGAGAACAGACAATCGTTGGACCGTTTGAATTGGTTAGAGTGTGTACTAAAAAGCAGTCGTTTGACATCAGTGTTTTTTATACATACGAGAACAACAATGTTTGACTGTTCGCGGACCTGCAACGTTCTGAGGTTTTGGAATGTATCTAAATTCCGGTGTATGTATAAGAATGTGTCCCAATGTTTCCAGGTTTACGATCCAATATTTCTGAAATATAGCGTCCCCGAGTCGGTATTTTATGATATTAGAGAGAGAGAGAGAGAGAGAGAGAGAGAGAGAGAGAGAGAGAGAGAGAGAGAGAGAACTTCCATGATTATGTCAATGTGGCCCGCATGGCAAATGAAAAAGAGGTGAGCTGACCATGGTTTTCTTAATTTCAACAGGCTGTAAATGTTTGATTTGTTGCGTTTTTGTGGAAAAATAGTTTTGAAGCGGATTTAGCTTTGATTTTTTTTATGCCATTCCTGGCATGATATAGTCTCAAAATGGCATTTGAGGTGATCTAGTCCCGAGATTCGTATGATCATTCTTTCACATACTATGCACGGTTACTTAATAGGTTGGTAACGGGCTCCTGTTGCCTGTAATTCTATTGCAGCGTCCCATAACGCGATATTTCTTTTCAGATCAAGCAAGTCTGTCGTAATGTGTGTGTGTGTGTGTGTGTGTGTGTGTGTGTGTGTAGATAGTAGGGGCAGAAGGATTAATATTGGAGAGAGTGAGGAAACGAATACAGGGAGAGGTGGGAGGCATGTCACGTGCATTGTATCTCTGTGCTTTCACAATTACGGCATGTTTGTTGCGGAGAACGAATCAAGCGTTCATAGATATCAAAACGACATATTGGGCTGGTCCACACATCTCAATTTAATCTTCTTTGCTGCACAGCTTCATGGACTAAAATACGTGACGTAGCCCAGGTGGACGAGTCCACGCACCATGACGTCAGTGAACTGAAATTGAGCAGGCTTAAGAGACCAGAACTATTTTCAATTCATTAAAATGTAACTGAAAGGAACACTTTCAAACTGTCCTTTTTGTTGACGGTGTTGTCATCTGTGTCCAGAAGAAGACACCAGGGAAGCAAGGCGGTCCTCCGGTCAAGAGACTTCTCAGGCACTGCAGAACGCCATGCAGAGTCGGCGGACGGTCCAGCACGGTTCAGCACACACGACTACGCTGAAGTGGATCTCTCGGACAACACCTTTGACGGTCAGTTGCTTCCATACCTTGCTGAAGATCACCGGCTGCCTCAGAACGGAAAGGCTGTCGCTGGACACATGGACACTGGCGTCTCCGGCAACCATGCCCAGCGTTCTGGACTACCTGAAGTCATCCATCTGAAAACAATGCCCAGCTCTGAGGACAGCACCAGGAAACAGCCGCCAGAAGGAAAGAGTGAAGGATTCCGGGCAGGGGACAATGTTTATTTCATTCTGGAAGCTCAGCCAGACCAAAAGGAAAAGCGTGACGTTCTGTTCCTGGTTGATCCTCAAGGCTATAATCTCATTGAAGACACCCAGCTGGGGCTACGTGGCGACGGGCCAGAAGAGTCAGTGCCCTGCAGTAGCCCAGTGTCAGAGGCAGCTAGGGCCGCTGAGCATTCTGAGGGGAACTACTACTCCGTGATAAGAGAGGTTGATGAATCGTTGTCAGGAAGCCACAGTACAGAGGGGCATTGCAGCCCAAGACAAGGAAAGGATAGTCATGGACTTTATGAAGACGTGGGTCTGCAGGACGATGGGACTGCCAGTCCTGAACGGATCATAGTGCTGGGGACATCTAGACTAGGTCCTGGAGAAACTGCTCTTCAACATAGCAAGAGTGACACAAATGACGACGACGATGAACTGGTCATGGTGGATAATGTGGCATATCAGTCTGCTGACAGCATCGAGGACGTAAACGATTATGGCGATGATGATGAAGTGGTCATGATAAACAACGTGACATATGTATCTGCCGACGACATCGAGAACGTAAACGATGATGGCGATGATGAAGTGGTCATGATAGACAACGTGGCATATGTGTCTGCCGACGACATCGAGAACGTAAACGATGATGGCGATGATGAAGTGGTCATGATAGACAACGTGGCGTATGTGTCTGCAGATAGTGTACCAAGAGACATCGGGGACACAGACAGTAATGATGACGACGATGCTGGTGATGATGATTTCGGTGGTAATTATGATAATGACTTCATCATGATAGACAACACTCCGTACATGTCCGAAGATACAGTGTGTAAACAGACGTCGAACTCTCTCATGCCAATAAAATTGACTGTAAAGATAACACACATACACCTGCTGAGGCTATGTCCATGAGGATGAAATAGTCATGGTAGAAAACATAGCTTACAGGTTCTCAAAATCACTATAGCAAGTCAAACAACAGGTGGAATGAGATTTTTAATGGTACAAATTACAAATAGTCTAAAGCTCATGTTGATGTAAAGAAATATAATGAATAAAGGAAGGGAATCTCAAAATCAAATTTGAACAAATGTTTCTTATTTAACTCCTTTCTTTTAGTGACTGCCGCGGTCCGTATCTTGAAAACAGCGTTTTCTTGTATTCTCTGATGCCATTGTAAGTATCTTATACTCGTCCATTCGTCACACCGTTCTTCAAGAACTAATGGTGGGAGTGTTCAATCACATTTCAGTCACCCTGCTGATCCAGTTACATCAATTGCTTACATGACCAATGTGACCTACGTGAAGCGGGGTGGAATCCTGTTCACGTTTGAGTTCTCCACCCTCTTGTCACTCATGGTCAAACGACAGCTGCGAGCCAGCGTCTGGCTGACCCGAGGGCTCATGACGCTCGGACTTTCACAGTGGGCGTTTCTAACACAGGTACTGCCACAGAGCCAGTGCAATTGACAGTTGACTGACATGTTGAGTGGACGTTTATTCTAGCGTATGAGGAGAGGACTTCACAGGTGGTCACCAGAGAGAGAGAGAGAGAGAGAGAGAGAGAGAGAGAGGGGAGAGGGCGTGGTGCAAGCATTTCATTCACTCACTGGCCACGTGGATGGCAGATTTATGGAAAGACATCGGCTTTCATCTCAGTTCTGTCTTCTCAGTGCAGGGATTGGCTGGTTTCTTTTAGTTGTCTTTGAGCTGTTCTCATTACAGATGGGTAACACGGTAGTCCAGCTTTTGTTTCAGCGCGTAGAAGTTCAAAAGGACAATAATTGTATGAAAGTCAAGGGCTGTATACCAGATCTCTTTTGCAAACAAGATAATATTTGCATATATTATGCAATGAAAGAACAAAAAACACTAAGAGCAAAAATACTGAAACTGATAAGCACATGTACATTAAAGCTATTTTTTTCATCATGACGCAATATATCATTGAAACCATTTTTTGGAAGCAGTTTCTATGTAACATAAACTTCTTGCAAAAAAATGTGGGAATGAGAACCAAAATACCAATGCCTCTCTTGTTAGAACATCAAAACAAAGCAAAACGAAAATGGAAGAAATAAAATCTGAGTAGCTTTAAGCTAAATTGTGCTACAATGTTCTAGTTCCCAACAATGGTTTAAAGATCGTTGAAATTCCATACAATGACAGGCAGAAAAGATTCAGCAGATTTTTGCTGTTGTTGTTCTACAAATATTCACATTTTTCTCTAGCAATCTAGTGAGAATATCGTGGGGGGGTTGGTGGTGGGTGGTGGTGGATGCAAAAAACTCTTTTAGGTGAAGTTTTTGAAGTAGAAACGTGTCTTATTTTGACATAATGATCAGTCTATCCTTATTACCATTTACTTGATTCAGAAAGGCAGAATGAACACGATCAAACGCAATTGTTTTTTTTTCTCTCCTAACATTATTAGATCCGTGCGCCCCTCCCCCCCCTCCTCCCCCTCCCCCCCCCCCCCCCCCCCAAAAAAAAAAAAAAAAATCCGCACAAATCTACTGTTTAAGTTATACTTTTGCTGTGGAAATGAAGTGCAAATCTGACATCCTGTCCAGATCCTGATGACAAAAGACTATGAAACAAAAGTAATGTGGTACACATAGTTGTGTACAGTTGACAATAGACTATGAAACAAAAGTAATGTGGTACACATAGTTGTGTACAGTTGACAAAGACTATGAAACAAAAGTAATGTGGTATACATAGTTCCTTTTTGTACTGTGCTTCAAATTGTCTTTCGTGGTTGGAAAGATGAACACTTTTTTGTTTTTTTTTTTTTTTTGCTGTGCCAACCTCTGCGCCACCTCAGAGGCAGTGCACCCACGCCGCTCATTCCGACACCCATCCACAGACACAGCCCGGTCGGCCCCCGCCGCGGCCCCGGCACCAGCAATCCACAGGGAGCAGTCAATGTCAAGTCGTCAAGAGGCAACCCACCGGAGGAGACACTGCACTGCTGCCGAGTCACTTCGGTGGTGTTCAGTGGCGCCTGTTCTGATCTAACATACGCAGGACACCACCTACTAAGCCCCCTACTGACGACAATAATTGCTTAGTCGCGCGGAGCCGGCGTGAGTGAGCTCCCCCTCCGGAGGGCGCCACCACGTCCGTCCAGCGACACAGCCCCCATGGAATCGCCGATACCGGTGACCCCGACGGAACCAAACCAAGGAGAGGAGAAGTGGAGAGGGCATCGAAACTGAGGTCACCATGAGAGCAGGGTATGAAGGGCCACAGAGTTTGAGACATTTTTTTTCCTGAATGCTGATCGATGAGAATGAGAATGATTAAGATGATGATACTACGGATTCCCATTTCGGTCTGAGACTACATGACAGGGCTGTACTCTACGCTTCCTTTCATAATATATCCCGGTGTCAACCAGGCCCGAGAGATACAGGCACCTGCAGTGTTGTCAGGAAATTTGAGCAACACTCTCAGAGACGCATCCATTAAGTAGATGAAACTTGACTGTGTGGTCCCAGTCTTCCCAACTGAGTCCTCAGCAAACTCAACT
>JADBJO010008968.1:56691-62725 GCA_016801955.1 Conus betulinus | reverse complement strand
TAAAACTAATCCTTAACGCCACCTCAACAGACACCCTTTTATATCCAGCCACGCCATTTATAAATCGGCTGTACGCTAAAATGAACCGTAGAAAAGGGGCACGCACACACACACACACACACCACACATTCTACACGGGGTGAGAACTGAGATAATTTAAAAACTCATTATCGCTTGATTGTCCCCCCCCCCCCACCCCCCCCCTCCACCCCACCCCTCCCTCTCTATCCCAGTCTCCCCCCCCTCACCCTCTCCTCTATCTTTATAGCGACAGCATTAAACATTTACTCAGGTTGGTCAGGTCAGTGATTATTCAATGAAGGGATTGAAATAGGCAAAAAACTACGATTCTGTCTGTTGGTTTCGCATTTCAGTTGCCGGAATCGTCTATCTGAAGGCATCTTTTCATAAAAGGGGAACAGAGGATGTGTTTCATCACATATATCTTCTGAGCTTTCTTAGGTACTCTTTTTTTTTTTTTCCAACATTTCTCCTAAACTTTGTTGCTTAACACCAATAATCTTACCACACCGTTTTCACAGTCTTGTCCAGCAAGCATCTGTTCTTCACATTTAATCCACCATACCACATTGAAAATGAAAAAGTGATCACAGATTCAATATTGCTTCTGTAGAATGCTTTTAAACGTCACAGTTCAATCCACCCTGGAGGCCTGCGCTGTGTTGACGATGGGTTGAGTTGGAGAGATCTGTGACTGCAGTATCATCAGAGAGTTTGATGATAAGGCTGTCATTATTTCCTCTGCAGTCATTAGTGTAGAGAGTAAAACAGACAAGGAGAAAGAACTGTACCTTGGGGAGCACCCGTTGATGTATAAGAAACAGATGAAACAGAGTTATGAAAGCGAACCCACTGGGGGCGATTTACCAGAAAATCGATAATCCAGAGTATAAGATAAGAGGAGATGCCAAGTTGCTTTAGTTTACTGGCCAAAAGATGAGGCTGTATAGTGTTGAAGGCAGAGAAGTCAACAAACAGAATACGAGCGAACGACTTGGGCTTTTCTAAATGTGTAAAAACGTGATGGAGAAGTAAAAGTGTGGCGTCTTCAGTGCCTCTGTTGTGTTTTATATGCAAACTGAAGGGAATCAAGCTGATCCCGAGTCTGAACTAAGAGTCTTTTAATAAAAAATCCGTTCAAAACATTTCATAAGAATAGACATTAAAGCAACAGGTTGATAATCGTTAAGAGTTTGGGAACTGCGTGGTTTTTTGTGTGTGTGTGTGTGTGTGTGTGTGTGTGTACAGGACATATCACAGACGTTTACCAAATCACAGGGACAATGTGTTTGTTGCAAAGATACGTTAAAAAACTTGGTAAAAGACCCTGCAAGCTGCGAGCTACATGATTTCAGGAGTTTACCTTCCAAGCCATCAGGGCCTCCTGCATTTTAGTCCGAGGGCCACATCGAGCTAGTTCGTCGGCTAGAAAACCGCATCGAATTTTTTTTTTTTTTTTTTTTTTGCAAAAGGTACTTGGATAACATATGATTAAAATTTTATAGTCTAGAACCACTGAACCAATCTAAATTAATCAGTAGAACGCAAAAAAGTTGGCGAATTGATGAAGCCGAAAACGTCTTTTTACCGGCTGTTTTCATCGCGAGTTATTTCCCTTACATGCAGACGACAGTCATTGTTGCGAATGTGAAATTTCTACCTATTTAGAAACAATTTTCTGACATTCGATGGATTACAACTATACGATCCTGTCACCAGTGGACGGTCTTAGATAGAGAAGAACAGATGATCGCTCAAAAGCTTCAGATTTAGACTCGAAACCAGAAATGCACGGTACCACCCCCATTCTTACATGCGGTTCGATAGCAAACGCGGAATAGAACAAGCGCAGGTGCGTTTTCAGAAGGGCAAAGCTACTGGTACAGTTTCACCCAGAAAGAAAGTGAGCCCACAACGACAGGAAAATGGAAGAGGAACAAGTTCCAATGTTTTGCCACCCATCTGCATTTTATGCAAGAAGACCAAGTGGAAGCGCAACACAGCCACAGGAACATGGTGTCCAGAAAAACTTTGTCAAGTAAGTATTTAAAGCATTTTTGTTATAACAATAAATAAATTTTGATGTGGTGTCACGCATCACATAGTGAATGACAAACATGTCATGAGCAAACAATATTGTGCTGACATCAGACAAAACAAGGGGATGTTGCTGATGCAAACTGACAGATTTATCACAGAGACAGAGACAGACAGAGAGAGAGAGAGAGAAGGGTGGTCCTTGATACCCAGTTTCACAAACTGCTTACAATTCTAAGCTGCTCCTACCATTCTGTACCCCCACTTCCCTCCCAACCTCACCCCCTCTGGCATCCCATTTCAAGTCAAGAACACTTTATTATCTCCATGACATGTTGTGTGTGTGTGTGTGTGTGTGTGTGTGTGTGTGTGTGTGTGTGTGTGTGTGTGAAAAACTGAAGGAGTGAGGTAGTGTGTCTCTCATTTGTTTTCATTTACACTTCCCCACCCTCTTCTCCCATACCCATCATGGTCACTGAGTTTGTGAGAGTGTGGTAGTCTGACGGGTCCCAGTCAGACAACTGACAAAGATATTGTTTTTTTGCTTGTTGCTTAATTAATACATGTTTATCCTCTATATTCAAATCAAAACAAACCAGTACAACTGTACCAAAGTACAATTTTAAGACTTTTTACTGAGTGCACACTAACTGATGTCAAAATAGTAATAATTATACTAATGATGATGATGATAATAATGATAATAATAAGCACTCATCATCCAAAACATATGTTACAAAGCATGAATTCTGCATTTAAAATCTATGCAGTGTGCAGAATCAAGAAAAGCAGAATTTTGGTAATTTGGTATGTAGCTTTATTAAGAAATGAAAGATGTGACTGGCATTAGGATAATCAGCATGAATTTTAGTGTCATGTGTATGATTTACATGTAGCATAGGTAAGTTTTTACTTTTGATGGGTGTGTGAATATTAAAATTTCACATTTAATCATATGTAAGGGTGTGGTGGGTATATCCTGATTGGTTAAAACATTAGCAGTGTGTGTTTGTGTGATTTGTGTGTGTGTCTGTGTGTATAAATATGCATTAATATGTAATCGGTTTATCTCTGATACCAACAGGGAGGCCCTTCAGCAGAAGGATTCTATGATGCCGTTGTCAGTCTTCAGAGAGCTGATGTCCTCCATGACATTCAGTACAGACCAGACTTTCTAGCTGTGGAGGCAAAGTAAGTTCACATACTCACCCCATTTTCACACTGAAGACCTCTCTCTCTTTCGCACATGCTGGCCACCAGTGTGTGTGTGTGTGTGTGTGTGTGTGTGTGTGTGTGTGTGTGTGTTGCTGCTGTTCTTCTTGTTTTTGTTGAGAAGTGTATGACAGGTGTCACTGTATTTGTGTCACTGTGCACATGAGTGATGTGCTCAAGAGACTGACAGATGCAGAAAGAAAAATGTGTTCATAGATCCTTGTTTGAAGAACAAATAAAAAAAGTAAGTTAGACCAACTTTCTCATTTGATGTTTTTACCCCTCATCTAACATCCTTTTTGGTTATGTTTTTCATCAGTTTTGTTTCATATTCTTTCATCCAGTCACCATTCTCCTCCTTGTCTTACATTCTTTTTGTACCTTCACTCTCAAGCTACCTTTTTTTTTAGTGGAACTTCACTATAGTGCATTCCTTCTTCCCATATTCATGGTATGCTAATCTCAATCCTGACCCCATTTTACTTTGGTGTCAGTATTACAGCCTTTTGAGAGTTACCAGTTGCTGTGATGGTTTTTGTTACTGTATTTATTAAGTGATGATGATAATGGGATGATGATGGTGGTGACAGCAGTTATGTTGCTATTCTTTATTTTTGTTTTAAGAATCACCAGTATATTTTATATATATTTTAAAACCTTTTCTATTATTCACCCTCCCTGTTCTCCCTGTCACCTCCTCTCCTTTTGCCCCCTTCCCTCCCTCCCTGCCTCCCCCTGAACCTCTTGTGTCTTAGTTTTAATGTTAATCTTCATTGCTCTCACAGGTATCACAACTTCTGGTACATACAACTCCAAGGGGACAGTGAAGGCCAAAACAACTGATTGTGACGGTTCATCTGAGTCAACTTCTACCCTGTGTTCACCACGCCAATTGAAGAAATCATTTGATTCATTCTGTATGAATGTCATAGAACCACAGCTGCAGAAGGGTGGAAGAATTGCCACCATCACTAAGCTCAACAGACTGTTCAGGCAAACATGTCAAGAAGAAGAAAATATTTCTTTGAGCAAACATTGTAAAAGCACATATTTGAAAACATGCCTTCAGGCAGTATACTCTTACATTGTTTTTGCAGGTCAAAGGTTCAAAAGCAAGTCACAGGTGGTGTGCTGGGCAGATCATTGTTATGAGCACAGAACTAGAAAACACTGAAACTGACTACAGTGATGAATCAGAAGACAGTGACTTAGAGAGTAATGAGTCTAACAATGATGTCATCTATACTCAAGATCTTAATGCCCAGAGGTTACACCTGAAACAGACTCTAAGGCTGAATGTCAGCAGACTTGTGAAACAGTGAGTAAGACAAAGGCTTGTGACTGGGATAAAACCTTTATAACTGCAGGAGCTGCAAGCGATGATTCGGAAAAGGAATGGAAGCAAACATTTATTTTTGAAAGGACAGAATGAATTTCATACTCTTCAATTCCTTTTTATCACGATCATTTCATTCATGAGTTCTTGTCTAATTGAGGCTATTTTCAACATTAAAATCATGTTTAAGATCGATATGACAATAAAAGGAATTTAATTTTTCACAGAATTCCTTTTCTTCATGAGGGGTCATACCACTGGAAGTAGATTTAAACTTTTCTTCCCCTGCTAACGTTTTGATACCTTTCCAGGCCTCTCTCATGTTTCTAAACTGAAATTTGTGTTCAATCTTTTTTCTGTACTCTATCTTTGCTTCTTTTATGTCTTTTGTTAGTTTCTGTTGAATATCATCACAGAAAGGACGATCTTTCTGACAGCATGCTATCTTCTTTTCACTTAATGTTGTTTTGACTGTTTTCGATACCCATGGCTTATTGTTAGGGAATAATTGACAGATTTTGTGGGAACAATGAGATCATTACAGAATTTCATGTAATCTGTAATCACACCAGTGGCCTCTTTAAACATCAGTACATGAATAAAAAAACACAGCCCAATCTGTGCAGTCTGAACAACCCTGCAGTTTTTCAACCGAGTCAGTAGACCATACTTTTATGTTTTTCATCACAGTTTTTTTCCGCTGTCAATTTCGGCTTTTCAATTTCAAGCTGCTAACTTGTTGTTAGTTAAGGAGCTGCGTCGTGCTACAGTAGCCTAACACAAGTGACAGACCAGTGCAAGGGCCTCCAGAGATTATTTCGAGGATGCTGGTGACCTACTCATTTTTGAGTGAACCAGTTTCTTAGGAAAAAGAAGAGGTATACATGTGTAAGGTAATGCACATAGGTAAGAAAAATTCCAAAACTAACTACACAATGAAAATTGGTGATTCAAATGAAACGGTTCAAAAATGCTGAGAGGAAAAAGACCTTAATGTTACCTTTGACTGCGATCTTACTTTTGTCCCACACATACAAAAAGCATTAGTAAAGCCAGCCAAATGACTGGGTTGATTAGACGGTCTTTCTCCTTTATTGATAAAGACATATTCTTGAAGTTGTACAAAGTACTCATCAGATGTGTCGCTGGGGGTGTTTCCCTTCTCTTTATTATTCAGCCAAGTTAACTTAAATACCCCATTACAAGCTGTTGCGGCCAGGATTACTTTCAATAAAACAATAACTGTCTGTTCAATTTATTGTCCTCCTTGTGGTACAGTATCCAAGCAACAAGTCATTGATCTAATAGATCAGCTTCTGCGTCCTTTTTTCATTTTGGGAGACTTCAACGGGCATTCCCCCCTTTGGGGTAGCTCACATTCCTCACCTCGGGGTCTCATGCTGGAAGAGGTCTTTAATGAACTGGACA
>JADBJO010008968.1:24191-41691 GCA_016801955.1 Conus betulinus | reverse complement strand
AAAAAAAATTGAACAGATTTTTATATACGTTATGGGGATATATGCATAATGAATATTCATTAGTAGACCGGAAATTCCCCACAAGTACAGTGGGTATGTGTGATGTCATCAGTCTGTAGGAAAAGAAGAGTAGGCGATGGTTAAGCTCCCTACTGTCGCATATAATACATAGACCTCATCAATGTCTTGGAGCATTTTTTTTTTTCGTTGTGTGTGTGTGACTCTTTAACCCTGTTGGGTCACCCACACTATACTCGTGAGTATAACCAGTTCACTCCGACTTCGTCGGGTGTTTTCATGCATGTATCTATAGTTGTTTCCCTATGGAAGTGGCGTTTTCTAAAGAATTTTTCCTGGGACAATTTTCTTGTTGCTGTGGGATTTTTTTTTTACGTGCGCTAAATGCATGCTGCACACGGGATCAAGCCATTGAGGCTGTAACGGAAAGATATCAGCCTGGCTTTGATATGTGTGTACATTGTGCTGAGAAAAGTGACTCATATACATGTTGAGATCGAGAGACCGTCTCTGTGATGTGTGCGTCATGTAAAACTGATCGTGACCAGCTGTGGAACGGACAGGGTAACGGACAGATAGTGGCTGGCTTTGATGTGTGAGATGTTAATTGCCTTCGTTGGAGTAAAGATCACGTGCGTGATGACTCAGCAGATATAGCCGTGGAGGCCGTGTAACAGGGAGTTAGCATTATGGCTTTGGTGTGGGAGGTGTTAATTGCCTTTGTGTGAGTGAGATAAGCATATGTTGAGTAAGCAATATAGGAAAAGAGGTTCGGAGAAGTGAAAAAAGGAAAGAAAAGAGTTGGACAGTGAGAAAGAGAGGACAAGAAGTTAGGGAGAAAGGGTTCCTGAGTAGGAACAAAGTTATGCAGAAAATAGAAAGATATTTCCCAATGGAGTTGGTGACCTGAAGCAAGGTACATCCTGTGTTGGGAGTCTAAGACACGAGATTTGGAATATCGAGAAATACTAGACTATCATGATGTTGATTTATTTGATTTGATTTGATTTGATGTGCTTAGTGTTAAAAACATGTAAAACTGCACCTAAGAAATAAAAGGTGATTCTATCCCTTTTTAACCAAAAAAAAAATATCAATGAAGTGTGGTCCTGTTTTGTTTGGTTATGAATGTTGCCTTGGAACGTTGTATGTGTTTGTGTTGTAACACAGACATAGGCAACATTTCCCATGGGCTGGAAGCCACGCAGAACCACACGTCGATGCTTGGTGACGTGGTGCAGTTTTTTTTCATCAGATGTGGAAGTTTGTCCCCTGCAAGTGCTTCCAACACTGACATTGCATCGGAGAGGAAGACAACTTTTGTACAATCACTCTGCGTGCCACGGACCAGAGCTGCTGCCTGCATGCATCAGTACCTCCATTTCAGCTGCATAATCAGTGCAATGTTTGCCTGTGGGTATCCCTGCAGTGATGGTGTGCCACTAGGACAGTTGATGTGTATGCTTGCTCCTCCGTTTGCCATGGTGTTGGTTGCCAAGCCGTCCGTATAAACATGAATCCAGGATTCTTCTGGGTATTGCTTGGCAGTCATGGCAAGTGTCAGAGAGCGTCTGACGCCGTCATCTTGGGACTCTCTTGGAGTGACATGATGGACTGAGGTGGAAATGTGGAACACTTTGTAATATTTGCTCCAGGGTTGTGGCAGCTCAGAGGTGTTCAGAGGAAGTGTTGGTGGTGTGTCAACCCGATGTGCCCTTGCAAACGAAGGCTTCATGGAGGAAACTGCTGCGTTTGAGAGGGTTTATGACTGACCTTACAATAATAAATCAATAGATTTCTAAGTATAATTGCCACCAAAGTATACCCTTGAAATAGAAATGGAAAGTAAAACACACTACCACTCATTAAAAGACCACTCTGTGACATTAATAGAAGATCAATTTTTATTGAATATTTTTGGGGGGGGAGGAGGTAAAATCCAAACATACACAAAATTAACTGTCCGTTAATATTGATTAGAAACACTCATTTAATCAGCAGTAGCTTTCTTGCAATAACCAAACCATAGAAAAATTTTTAAAAAAAACATATCGCACATTTCTGCGTTTTAATGAACCAAAAAGACATACATTTAGAACAGCTGATATAATTGTGGCTGTCCATGATACTGGGAAACATAGGGAAAATCAGGGGGTAACGTTCTTTGATGAGTTATCATTTATCTCATGCTAAAGACTGGATGTATTTGATATAGTGTACAGAGATGAGTGATACATTTGACCTACCAAATAAATAATTGTACATACAATATTGGTTTGTGCATTTTATACTACTTATTTTTTGTCAGAGAAAGCATTCAAAATGGTAACTGTAAGTGGGACATCAGCATGTACGCGTTTTGAAAGCATAGTTCTGCAATATGTAATATGTTGAAGACTAATTTTGTACTAATATGCAAGATAAAACTTTAAAATGTCTCTGGGGAAAAAGAACAATTATGGATGAATAATAGTTTTAGTATGATTTTGTATGGGCAGAAAGAGGACTTGCTGTGAGTTACTTTGGTTTCCGCAATTCACTTCCAATAAATCATCTCTTACATTTCGAGCACAACATCGTTGTGGATATACAACATGATTTTTGAATGGTGAAACATTAAGTTTTTAAACTGACCAGAAGTTCTTTCAAAGACCAACAGCCAGTAGATTATTCGATGAATTTTCGAATCTCACTGTGGTTTCGTTTCTGCTTGTAACTTACAAAATGCGAACTAACATATGGTAACAACAATCAAATGCAGCATTGTCAATACTTAAAATCTCGTTTATGTGAGAAGGAAAGACTGGAAAATTCCATAAAGAAAGCCTTGAACTTATTACACCGACCAGTCATGTGATTTTGTATGAAAAGTAAGCATGGTTTACACTTTAGTTTCACGTAACTTACAGAACTGAATTGTAAGCCTCTGTATTCCATAAAGCTTCATGATTCATAGCGGACCAACGTTAAGTTATAGTTCTTCAAACATCATAGCGCATAAATGTTATTAAATATTAAAACTAAATCATAGTTTGTTCATGATTTCAGGTTGATTAAAAATGCAACCAAAACTGTGTGAGGGGAATACCATGGCTGTCAGTGTTTCCAATCTAACTTACGCTAGGTTGATCATGTTACTACAGAACACATTATATGTTTTTTTTTCTTTGGTGATCAATGTGCAATGGTATGACATTGCTATATATTGGTATACATTTTGGGGGATTAAAATTCAAAATAATTAAGAAAACAAAAAACATATCATGCCGTTCATTAACAAAGAAACCAAACCAGCACATTCAATCATCAACAGAAAAACATCCACTTCTTGTGGATTGACATTTGTTTTCATGGTTGCCATCAAATCTATTGCTATGGGAATAACTAAAAACTTTTTGAAAAATCCTCAGTTTTATTGTTATTTATGAAAAATCAAACAAATTTCAAAACTTGCTTATTTGGTTTCACCGTAACTTACAAACCATTTTTTTTCTTTTGATTCTTACTTCTCTTCAATTTCCAAATTCATTTATGTCACATATTTACCTTACAATCTAAACTTTTATTTTCTTTCAAAATTTAAGTTTTCATGTTGGTAATTTCAGTGGCAAGTACGAACAATTGTATGTGTCGTAAGTTACCGTGGAAGCTATATAGCTTTTTGTGTAACTTACAATCAACTTTCTTTGGGGAATGTTTTTAAGCACTGTTTAAAACTGGAAATCTTGATTAATATATAACATTATATATTTTATAACATAATACAAAACATATAAAAGACTATTCTAATCAAGACTTCCTTTTTTCACTTTTTGTGATTTGAAAAAAGGGAATTTATTTCAAAGTTGTTTTCGTTTATTTGCAGGATCCACATAGGCAGCCAAATGAAGTAAAAAACCAAAGCATGGAATTAGATTTTGTATGGCGTGCTAATTTTATTGATCCACTTTTTTTTAGATGACATACACACACACTCACAGAGCTGAGATGAGATGATACCTGTGACACCTCCCAACGCCAATTCTCGGCTTCTTTTCTTTCTTATTCAGTAACTGATATTTAAACTAATCTCGATGATCAGATTACTGCTGCAATGCAATGTTTCTTTATCCTTTGATTGTTATTATAATATCATTTTACTTCGTTTCATAGTGACCAAGTTCAAAATTGTGAATGTTGAGTATGTCTGAAATTGTGGACAATGCAATGCCTCATCCGGATATTGAACTGAAAAGTTGTGAATAAACTCATTTGAATGAAATTTTATGGTGTGTTGTGTTATTATAAGACTAACTAATATGATTAAATGAAGAAAAAAAAATTCAGACTCAGATGATTAAAATATACTGAAAATAATACACAAAAAACACATAATGATACCCCACAACTGCGAATCTAAACACAAGTCCCCACAATGCCAGTAAAAAGAATGTGCAAAGAATGTGCACAAAAGCCACAACTACTGAATCTGAATCTAACAAGTCCCCCGAATGCCACTGAAAAGAATGTGTACAAAAGCACTTAATAATAATACCCCACAACTGAACCGAAACACAAATCACCTTAATCACCTTAAAAGAATGAATGCCACTGAAAAATAATGTGCACACGAGCACATAATAACCCCACAATGCCACTACGAATCCAAAAAGCACAAGTCTCCCTTATGCCACTAAAAAGAATGTGCACAAAAGTACAAAAGTACATAATACTCCTCCACATCTGTGAATCCAAACACAAGTCCCCACAATGCTACTGAAAAGAATGTGCACAAAAGCACACAAGAACCCCCACAACTGTGAAACCATACACAAGTCCCCTATGCCACTAAAAAGAATGTGCACAAAAGCACATAATAATACTCATAACAGCGAATCCAAACACAAGTCCCCTACAATGCCACCGAAAAGAATGTATACAAAAGCACATAATACTATCCACATCTGTCAATCCAAACACAAGTCCCCACAATGCTGCTGAAAAGAAATGTGCACTCATGGTGACTTCAGTTTCGATCTCTCCTCTCCGCATCTATGACCGTAGTTGTTAGTGTCATTGCCGCTGGTGTTGGCAGTTCCACAGGACACTGTCATTGGACGGACATGGTGGCTCACTCGCAAAAGGGCCTCACTCACGATGGCTCTGCTACTGAGCTATTACTGTCATTAGTAGGGGGCTTAGTAGGTGGTGTCCTTCGTATGTTAGATCAGAACAGGCACCACTGAACTCCACTGAAGTGACCTGCCAGTAGTGCAGGGCCTTCTCCAGTGGGTTGCCTCCTGACGGCTTGAAATTGCTCCGCCTGTTGATTGTTGACACGGTGGTGTGGCACGGCGTACTGTGGTGCAGATGAGTGTGTTGGAAGTCAAGATGAGCGGCGTGTGAGCAACGTCACTGGATAAATGCAGAATGCGAGCAAAAAAAAAAAAAAAAAAAAAAAAAAATTATAAATAAAACTATACCCTCTAAATTTTGAATCTTCTCTGTCAAACCCTACAAATACTTTAACATTGTCATGCACAAATAAATAAAAAACTATAGCCTCTAAATTTTGAATCTTCTCAGTCAAACCCTACAAATACTTTAACACTGTCATGCACACAGTGATCCAACCAATCTGTTTCTCAAAATTCTAGAAACATGACGTGACTATTTCTGGAAAAGACTCTTTTGTTCCCTTTTCTTTTTCTCAATTTATTTCTGGAAAAGTCTGTTTTGTGCCCTTTTCTTTTTCTCAATTTGATTTCTTACAGTGCACTTAATTTTCTTCCAATCTTTTCCTTGCAGAAAGGGCTCATTGTCAATCATCTTCTGGCACTCTTTTTTTCCAGGCAGTATGCAGTCACGAATATGTCTCCGGAAGTACACTCGGATGGCTGATGTCTGTGCAGGAGTGAGAAAGTCCTTCCGACAGTTTTTGACAGTTCACACTGGAAACTGGCAGATATTCACACTGTGCCATGGGTTCATCATCCTGTGCCATGGGCTGTCCTGCTTCTGGCCGCGCTGAGTGGTACGTCAAGCTTCCTGCTGAGGAAATAGGAGCTTCATCAGCCACCATGCCTTGACCTTCATTCTCAGAATCATTGTCCGATCTGTCCTCAATGCACATTTCTGAATCCTGGAATGACAAACAGTCGTCTAAGTCTCAGTCAGCGATTTTCCCTGGAATTGGTTTATCTGTCCTTGTTCTGCTGCAAGCAGAAGGCGACTGACTTTTGCTAACTGATAGGTGTCCTGAGGAAGTCTGTAATATCATGACCGAAATATCATGAAAAGAAAAGAACACACTTGCTCCAATTCATGGTCATTCATGTTCAGTATTTGTGTGACAGTTGCAAGGTGTTTTCGTAGCTTTGTGCTGGTGATGTGCTGAGGTTGCTCAACTTCACTTGCGCCAACAATATCCCGCAAACATTCATGTCCTGCGAGATGATCTTCAGAAGAAAGATATATGGTCGAGCAAACACAAACGGATTGCATGGATTTATTCCTGTTCGTGGACGCAAATCACAAAGAAGCAGAATTTCCTGGCACATCGACGCTGTCAGCAGCACAGGAACTCTGCGCCCCCGTTTCCCGCGAATGACAACACGTGTAAACCGTTCAACAAGATGTCTCTCCAAGTCTGACAATGCAGCAGCAACATCATCTTCTGGTATTGAATTGCACTTGGATGCCTCAAAGTCTGTAAGGAGCATTCTGCTTGCTTCTCCACTACGACGGCGATTGAACATAATGATGTTTGTCAAACAAATCTTTGCCATTGCATGCCAAGTAGCAGTTGTTGGAGAAGATTTCAGTTCCTCCATGCGATGCTTCCTTTCCTGTATCATGTAATTTGTCAGCTTTTTCATGTCTTCTGTCAGAGAAACGTGTGGTCTGTTGTATTTGTTCGCCTCTAGAGTTGCAAGAGCACATGAAGAAATATGCTCTGTCCAGTCTGATTCACAAAGACTGAGAAACGCAGATGCAGTTTGATTCAAAGAATCATTGCTCGACATCAGTGCTTCACTTCTGAGAATATGTGCACACTTTTTCAAGCTGTGTCCCAGTTTCTTTGCCAATGATGGGTTAGCATAAAAATTCTTTGACGAGTCATAGCCACAGAGTTTCTGAACTGCTGAGATAACAACAGAGAATTTTTCAGGGTGGATGGCACTCCTCAGATCAGTGATGCTTGGGTCTTGTTCTCTCACTGCATGCAAGAAACGAGCCAGTTCTCGAATCTTTTGTCTCATGTGATTTCTCATATGTTTCAAGTGACCATGTTTGCTGTACATCCTTTCACCATACTTTATTATGAGGAAATCATTTCTAGCAGTTTTTGAAACCTTGTCCGCAGCCATGGAACTCGAGACATTTTCTTTCAAGCCTTCACTACAGCTTACTTCTGCTGGTAGCATGGCTGAAGATCTGTACATGACCTTTCTTCCCTTCTTATCAGATGTTCGAAACCGACATGCTTTCTCATGGCGCCACAGTTCCTTGTTGTAGAAAAAGCCAAGACAAAATTCACAGGGCAGGTACTTGAGTGGATCACAATGTTCGGATGGTGATCTCCATGGGATGATCTCGCCTTTTCTTGTTTTCAACACCTCACAGTTATGTTGATAATTTCCTTCGTTTCTTAACTTTTCCAACAAGAAATCCCTTTCCGTAGAACCTTTTGGTTTTGACAAAATAGAAGCAACCTCTGTCTCATCTTTGTGTTTGAAAAAAAGATGCTTGCTCAGCTTTGTACAGCATGCTTCACAAAACTTGCAACAATTTTTCTTATCATATACTCTTTTTCGTTCTTTTTTTGCTTGCAGTGTGAATTGTAACCAGTGAATCAGTTACCACAGAAATACTCGAGTGGGAGGAAATGTCTGATGTGCTGACTGCTGCACTTGTGTGCGAAATTGTGTCTGGTGTGGCAAGAACAGCACTTGTGTGGGAAACGCTGCCTGATATGCTGACAGCTGCACTCGTGCAGGAAGAGCTGCCTGGTACGCTGACAGCTGCACTCGTGCAGGAAGAGCTGCCTGGTACGCTGACAGCTGCACTTGTGTACAGGACTCGTGCAGAGCTGCCTGGTACGCTGACAGCTGCACTTGTTAATACCAACGGTGAGACAAAAAAAAGTCCTGCTCTCTGAAGGTCCCGATTCCAGGCGTCATCTGAAAAACAAATACAAACAATCCCATAATGCCTGTGACACTCTAATCATAGATTCTCCTTGTAAGTGTGACAATCATGATATGACTAATAAGAAAAATGAAGAAAACAAAGGGTCAAACGTCTTATGCCTATGGTCACATCTTAATCTGCTGTTCAGATTTATAGTGCCCCTGCCAATTAACATGTTTTCAAGTGAGGACATTTGATCCAAACAAAGTGTGACCTTAGTCGATAAATATGTCACAAATGAAAATTGGAAAGTCCTGTCTGGCATGAATTGGACTTTTCCTAGAAGATAAAGTTCAATGGGAGTTCTAGCATGACATGTTGTCATGTAAGAATTCAAAATTTACCCAGATATAACAGAATTGGGGGTCAATGCAGAATTTGAAATTCACTCTGAGGAATCTCCAACTCATCGGGAACAAATTAGTTATTTCTGACAAAATGATAATTGACTGTATTAAATACTGAGGTGCAAGTTCTATTTTTCTGCACTCTGCCCGTACCAAGGAGGGATTGGGTATGTGACTGCTTTCTATTTCCCACCATTCAGGTAGCCACATTCCGTCTTCGGTGAGTGTGAATGTTTGGTACGTATGTATCTGTAGGTCTATGAGAGTGGTGCTTTTCTAAAGAATTTTGCCAGGGACAACTTTTTTGTTGCATGGGTTCTTTTACGTGCACTAAATGCATGCTGCACATAGGACCTCGGAGGGGAGGAAAATGAGAGATCTGCCTGTGGACTGACATGCGATATATCTACTGATAAATAAAGGGTGGAATACATTTATGTCTGAGTTCCAGATTTCTGGAAACCTTGCTGGATTTTGCGGAGATATTCCGATTCTGGATAAGCTCGAAGGAGAAAAGTATATGGAAAATTTTCTTGTGAAGACAGGAAGGCCAATAAGAGAGAAAAATGGCAGATGATAGAAAGAAAAAAAGAAAAGACAGAGTCAGAGAAAATCATAGATAAGAGGAAGTTATGAACATACAACTTCCAGAAGATGGGAAATGTCTACTTCTGTTAACCCCACAAAGATGGGATGTGTATCTATAGTTTGCTCTTTATGCAACTAGTAAAGAAATCTTTGTTTGTTTGTTTTGTCTTGTTTGTTTTGTTTTTTTTTTTTTTACACATGCAAGGAAAGCAACATACTTGAAGATGACAGCTGAGGTAGGTACAACGCGGAATCGTCAGTATCCTCCTCTTCACTGGAACTGGGAATGAACTCTGTAGGCCCTGAGCTGAAAAGGCACCCGATTTTTTTTTTTTTTTTTTTTTTTTTTTTTACAAAATAATCACATACAAAAATGTACTGATATGTGTGTGTAAACCTACATTTCATTGATATCACTCACTACTGACAAAGTGCAAAGCAACATTCACTGTGTTGATCTTATCTGGCAAGTAATGTTTATTTTTCTGCAGAATCATCTAGCTGTTTAACACACTGCCAATTTTATACATTGAAGGGATGTTTGAAATAACTTCCTTTGATGTCCTAAACACCAACAATAAATCTGTAAAAAAAAAAATAAAACAAATGAAATAAAAAATGATATTATAATCTGTGCAGGATATGCCATGCAAACAATATACATGAGTGTTTTATTTGCAAAACTTTTACATATCATGCCAGCTTTATGATTCTGCTTGAACAAAACAAAAGATTGAACAAAAGCAGACAAAAAAAACAAAATATGACAATATACTTTTGTTGTCACTACAAAAAATTCAACTTTACATTCACACAGGAAATTACACCGCATACTCCCCGAGGATGACATGTGCCTGCTTTAACTGCGGAATTATAAACAGTCACACACAGAACTCCACTCCCTTTGTTAGTAAGCAGGGATGTTTTTCTTGCTTGTCTAGATTGGGAGTGTCCGCAGGAGTTACAGTCTGTTTTTACAGAAGAAAAAAAAACCGTATACATACCTTCAGAATCTGTGGCAGATTTGGACACTGAAGACGGATTTCTGTCAAAAAACAAAAGAAAAGGTTATGAACATAACAGAAAAGCAATACTTCTATCAAGTTTTCTAACGTTAGAAATTTCACTTATTGGACATTTTAACAAATACTTTTCTGATCAAGGTTTACTAAATGTTGCAACCTGGAGTGGAAAATCATGAAAATAAAAAACATGTAGACAGACAGATAAAATTTCTTCGTTCCAAATGTAGGTACAAACAAAAAACAAACAAACAAACAATGAACAGAAAAGAAAGTCTTGCTGAAATATGTGCATGGCGAAGGGGTATCAGTATCTCCCTTCATCCCCTCCCCCCCCCATCATTTCGTCCCTACCCTCACCACCGCCTTTGCTGCTGCTATCCACCTTTTGCCCCCACTTTCCTACTTCCCAGACCAAACAACATATCGTAAACACCAGCTGACTGCACTTTCTTTGCAAACTGTCGAAGTCGTCTGATCTGCGTGAAAAATCAGCTTCCAAAATGTTGGGGGCCCATAAACATAATATTAATGATAAGCTTTGCCGATGTTAGATCTAATCTGTTGCAGTATTCTTTGCTTAAACATAACAGTAAAAAAGCAGAAATAGCAATATCACTTTAATCCACACACAAAAATAATCAAGTATCTGGAAGGAATTAACCTATTGTTATGAAGGTGTGATGTCTTCTGCGTGTTTAAAATTGCATTAAACATAGGCTATTCTGAATTAACTCACCCCTGTGATTGTTCCGCCATCTTTGTTGTGATCACGTGTCGCGTTCATGGTCGACATGCGCAGTAAGACTGCCGTGACGTCATCTCATTAACGCGCCGCCGGCAAAAAAGGAAGCTGGGCCGATGTGTGCGTGGGAGTGTGTGTGCGTGCTCATACGCATTACAGCGTTTTTGTGGGGATATATTAAAAACACGTTTAACTATATCAGAGCAGCATTAGAACAGCCCCGGTGAAGGAACACACACAACGTCACAAAAGTGAGGAAAGTGAACACACACACACACACACACACACACACACACACACACGCACACACACACACACACACACAACCGACACACACACACACACACACTCACACACACATCACAACCACCACCAACACCACCACACACATCACCCATTCTCTCTCTCTCTCTCACTCTCTCTCTCTCACACACACTCACACACACACACCCTCACACAGACACACACACACACACACACACACACACACACCACACACACACACACACACACACACACACACCACACACACAGAAGCATGCACACACAAACACTTACGGACACACTGACAAACACGTACACACACACACACGCAAGCACGCACGCACGCACACGAACACACACACCCACTTACACAACACGCACGTATGCACAGACGCACGTATGCATGCACGCACACACTACACACGAATGCACGCATGCTCGCACACACACTCTTACGCACGAACGAAGAATTTACGCACACACACACACGGAGACATACACATGCACGCACGCAGGTACACACCACGAGCACACGAAACACACACACAAGCATTCGCACGGGCAGGAAGGCACGAACGATGTACGCACACAGAAACACAAACGCACGCACGCACGCACAAACACGCATGGACACACGCACGGACACACACACACACACACACGCACACACACACAAACACAATGTATACCCACACCATGCACTGCTCTCTCTCTCTCTCTCTCTCTCTCTCTCTCTCTCTCTCTCACAGACTGTGCACAAGCACCATATTCAAAAGTAACACACACACACACACACACAGACACTTACACACACACAGAAACACAGACACAGACACAGACAAACACACACACACGCACACACACACACACACACACACACACACACACACACACACACACACACACACACGCACACACACAAACACACACACACACACACACACACTCACACTCACATCACAACCACCACACCACCATTACACATCACCATTCTCTCTCTCTCTCTCTCTCTCTCTCTCTCTCTTTTTCACGCACGGACACAACGCGCGCTCTCTCTCACAGACACACCCAGCACACACCACACACACACAATCCACACACACACGCGGAGGCACGCAGACCCACTCTCGTACAACTCACTGCACGGGCAAACATTGCACGACGCGACTCACACACACACACACACACACCACAAACCACGCACAACAACAGAACCACACACATACACACGCACGCACGATGGCACACTGGAACACAAACCCACACTACAGACACACGGTGACTCCCTCACAACTCAAGGTAGCAATGCTCTGCACGCACGCATCGCATTTAAAACCTTCACGAAGCACGCGCACGCTACTTATCATATGTCCACGGACATACAGACACACAAAAACTCAAACCAGCACTTACACACACACTGACACACAGACTAACAGACGCTTTTCACGCACCTCACCCAGGTACACACGCATAGACCAAACGGCCCCACCACGCCCATACGACCCCACGCACGAAGAACGCGCGGAAAACAACTCCTTATGGGGCAAAAACTCATGCCGACACATGCATGCACGCGCACACAGCACACGCAAAACACACACACAACCCCACACCCCTCTCTCGTCTCTCTCTCTCCTCTTCGCCACCACGCACTCACGCACATGCACACTCACGCACATACACACGGACACACAGCCACGTAGACCTCTTTCTGTTGCAAAGCACAGTTGTGGCGCGCGCGCAGCCACACACAGCACACACCACACCCACACCACACACGCACATACACAAACAGACAACACGACAGCACGCGACAAATGCACACACCGTACACACACACTCAATAAAAAAACAACACACACACACACACACCCACCAGCACACCCTACAACCACCACACCACCACACACACCCACACTGGTTTGATCTGGTTTACTCGGGTTTGAACTGGTTGAACTAGTTTCATGTTTGAGCTGGTTTGAACTGGTTCCACAGGTCTGACTGGTTGCATACACATATGCAAGCACCCACCAGCGCATATGCACGAAAAGACGGACACACACACACCACACACACATACACACACGCACACGCACACACACACACACACACACATACACACGCATTCACGGAAACGCACGCACTGGCACACACGCACGCCCATAGACAGATCCACGTAGACACGGTTCCATGTACGCACGCACGGGCGCCCGTCCACACACACACACACACACACACACACATACGCACGTTGGCAAATCGGATCTTTGTGGTGCGTATGAAAGAAGATTCATTCATGTTTCGTATCGTTCGGTAGTCAGAGACCCACAATCCAGTGACATCAATCGACCACAATTAGTTGCATTCTGGCGCAAAGTATTAATGAAGAAGCACTGCACCCTATTTCCAACACGCTGTCAGCCAGACAGCTAGTACCATATTACGCGTAGGGAGGAAAGCTCGTGGGAGGTTAGCGCAAGGAAGCCGACAGCTATAGTGCGCTGTTTAGTCACACTGCGGCCGTCTCCATCCCTTCCCCTCGCCTTTCCGTTGCTACTGATAGGCGGTCAGGGGTTATTGCCCTTGCTTCAACTAAGTATTCCTCTGTGGACAAGCGTGGTACCAGTCCCATCAAGCGCCCTGACCAGATGGTCCACACTGTCAGCAATAAACTGTCAAAGCTGTTATAGGCCACAAGCCAGCTAGACCTCCCTTGCACCCCACCAGAGGTTATCATGACTGGTGTCAAAATATTCCTTGGAGTGTCCTGAACACAAATCTAAAATGTTTCCATCAAAAAGTGGGATGCACAGGAGTTACATCCCTTGGCATAAGGGTACCCTCTAACACACTTACTTGCGCCATTCAAATGTAATAGCTCCTGTAAATAAAACCAGAAATCAGCTTTTGCTTACACTAGTTGTATTACTTATTTATCAGTGTGCCTGGTTGTAACTTGATCAGTCTTTTCTCATTCATTGCTTGGGTACAGTAGTGGGTAACTTTTATGTACTGATATTTTCACTGCATCAGCGGGCATATCAGCTGTTGTCCACAAAACCAAAAGGCCGAAATCAGCTGTTCTGATGAATCATATTATACTACAATGCCTCTTGGTAGTTTCTGACAGTACCTGGAACCACATGAGGAGTGCATAAAGTCACAGTTTCACATTTATCTCCCCTACCCCCAAAATTCACGATTTCGCCAAAGACACCAAACGACCACTTTGACAGCCTTTCAACCCCCCAAATTGTTTGATTTTGATGGGAGTTTATGTTCTTAATTGTCCAGAATGGTTTTGTTGTTGCTTACAAGTTTATTTTGCTGGTATTCTCGTGTAACAAAATGTAGAATTAACAGTCTTTCAACAAATACGTATAGTGCAACACAACATACAGCATTCAAGGTGTCAGGAAAGCACAGTTCTTGGTCATTTTCAAAGGCATAATTTGTCTGTAGTCTCTCTTCATCAACAGTCAAAGAAGCATCAGTAATTTTTCTTTCAAGCTTCATCAGAATCTTTGGAACTGGAGTCCTGTGAATTGTCCAGGCCGTTTTGCAAGATTCCCCCCCCCCCCCCCCCCCCCCCCTCCTGACCCCCTTCTCTTCCTTCCACCTGACAAAGTGTATCGTACTTCAAGCTGTGCTGAAAGTGAATAAGCATGAGTGTATTACTGTATGATACTGTGTGTGTGAAGGTCTGCGCTGCAGTTTCGCCAAACAAGAAATCCTGGTTGGGGTGGGTATATTTCATGGACTGGAGGAAAGCCTGAAAAGAAAACAACAGTAGACTATTACCCAGTTATCTTCAATCCCATCACCGAGTACAAAGCCATCAAAGAGTGCCTTAGGCAGGCAGAGTGTGCTACACAGGTAGTGGGACAAGAATACGTGATTGCCACCTTTGATCTGGGTGCATGCATGAAGGCCTGTGACCTTGTCTGGAGCAAGCCTCAGAGGTACGAGAAACATTCTCTTTGGCATCTTTCACCTCATTTCTGCACATCTCAAAATGACAGGCAAGAAAATGAATGGAAGTGGTCTGTCTGGCATTCTTGTGGAAGCAGAGATCATCAGCTCAGGTTCCTTGAAAGACATCGAAACAGAGACACTGCCACAAGACAACGCTTGAATGTCTGGAACGTGTGAGACCTTAGCATGGCAGGAAATGACAGTGACTTTCCTGTCCTGTCTGAATAAACAACAACCCCACTTGCTGATACAACAGTATCCTTAGTGCATGAAGCTTGTCAGGCACAGCACTGTGGACGACTTCTTCAGAGACTAGTACAGAGAAGAGGTGAGACGAGAGAAGCATGGAAAAAACTCACCAATTCTGGCTGATGTACATGGGTCATATCTGGCTGTGTGCTGTCTCTCTTGTATGCTGTGAAGATGAATGATTTTGAGCTGTATGCCGAGTGCCTACTGGTGATGCCTGATCTGTACTTCAGCTTTGGAGGTCAGAACTATGCGAGGTATCTCACATTCTTTGGGTTCTTCATTGCCAACATTGAAGTCTCACACCCAGGTGCTACAGAGCTGCTGAAGTATGGGGCATTCAGTGTGGCAAGATCGTTCCATCCTGGGAATCGAATTGCTGTGGACAAGATGATGGAAGAGTCCTTCCTGTGCAATGCCAAGAGCAGGGGTGGGGCAGCTGATACAGGGGTGGTGCCCGGTCTCACAGGGATTGCATCAAACTATCCAACTTACCAAAAGCGGGTGAGAACAACTCACGAGAGAATAAAATACATGCAAGTGATATTTGACATTGCAGAAATGTCAAGAGGCAATGAACTGGACACCCAGCACCGTGACCTTCATCCAACAGAAGTCGCCAGCAGTAAAAAGAGCGTGGCAAGAGCAGTTGCAGTAAAAAAAACTTCACTAACCCATTTGAGGTACATGAAAAGGAGAAGCTGATCATGCTGTCATCGGGTGCCACAATTCCTGGTGATATTGAACAGGATGTCCTATGTGTAGAAACAGCAGGCAGAAGTCAAAAAGAAAACTTCATCACTGAGAGACTAGAAGTCAGAGAACATTTCTTTCAGCCAATCAAGCAGCTCAAACTGAAAACTATGGCAGACATGTCAAGGAAAGTCACACTGAAGTCAACTCAGAACAAAGTGACCGAGTGCAGGGCACCAAGGAAATGAGCAAGGATACAAATACATTCACATGAGGAGTCCTGACACCGACACAGATGTGGTTTTCATCCTGTTGAACTTTGCCTCTCAGCTGGATCGTGTGACACTCCTCTTTGATACAGGTAAAGGCAACAAGAAGCGACTGATAGAAGTAAGTGACCTTGCCAGAGGACTCACTCAGCCATTCTGCTCCACTCATCTGTCGCTGCATGCTTTCACTGGCTGTGACTCAACTAGTGCCTTAAAGACAAAAGCAAAAGTGAAGGCAGTGGCAGTTCTTCAGCAGAAGCCAGCATTCGTGCAGACTTGGCACAGCTTGGGGACACTTGGGAAGTGAGGGAAGAGATGGTTGACAAGCTGGAGTCCTTCACTTGCTGCATCTGTGGAAGGCACGCTTCAGCAAGGTTGATGACTTGAGACACCACAAGCTGAAAGAGAGATGTGGCAAGGAGATCATCACTGCCAGTCAGAATGTAGACCTGGCTACTTTGCCACCATGTCGGCGCAGCTTGAACCAACACGTTCACCGCTGCAATTACCAGGTTGCCACCTGGAAACATGGAGACCAGCCTATGCCAGACATTCCCAGTCAAACAGAAGGCCATGGATGGAAAATGAACAATGGGGTGCTGGAGCCTCTGTGGATAGAGGAGGAAGAAGAGCTGACTGTACCTCAAGCTGTCACTGATGACCTGAATGATGTCAGTGATGCGGTGATGTCAGTGATGCAGATGAAGAAGATGAAGAGTGAATATTATAAAACAGCCTGGACGATTCACTGGACTCCAGTTCTGAAGATTCTGATGAGCTTGAAAGTGAATTTCTGAGACTTCATTGACTGTTGATGAATAGAGAATACAGACAAATTATGCCTTTGAAAATGACTGAGAAATGTGCTTTCCTGACACCCTGAATACTGTGACTTTATGCATTCCTCATGTGGTTCCAGGTACTGTCAGAAACTACCAAGAGGCATTGTAGTATAATATGATTCATCATAACAGCTGATTTCGGCCTTATTCACTTTAAGCACAACTTGAAGTACGATACACTTTGTCAAGGTGGAGGGAAGGGAAGGGAGAAGGGGATCAGAAAGTGGAAGGGGGGGGGGGGGGGGGGGGGGGGAATCTTGCAAAACGGCCTGGACAATTCACAGGACTCCAGTTCCAAAGATTCTGATGAAGC